>CAXKWD010000011.1:27419377-27589590 GCA_964059195.1 Ectobius pallidus
CATTACTGCCAATCACTATGAAATGTTATGCCTCAGCCCACTGACTTCGTCGCCTTGCGCAGTTAATTTGAAAGGCAATGATTTAAAAATCCTATTATGTTTTAGAGGAAGTACAGATTAAAGATCGTCAACTGCAGTTCCCATAGCATTGAAAGCGATTCCGCAGCACATCATTGTCTAAATGTTTGTTAAGGTTACATATTTCCTCGTGGGATCCATCGTGTTTGCATACGTGTTTTACCTACTTTTTACCTATCCTGTACATTAGGTACAACGTTCCGAACCGTTTTCAAGATACTTTTTTTCAATTCAACATTATTTTATATTGTCTTTCTTTACAGTTTTCTTTTCTTAATGACAAATATTTTAACAATTTATTGTTTTTCGTATTGCAATTAATTGATTTTAATAGGTGTAAGTGGATAAAGTTATTCGACTAAATATGTAACAAAAATTTGAACTCTTTGTTTCAAATGGGCCGTATTTTAACGACTCCTAGGAGCCGTATTTTCCGTTATCCGACTCTTTCGAGGTCATATTAGACAGGTCAGTAGAGGCTTATCTATACTTACGAATATATAAGTAGATCGTAGCAAATTGTAAGTTTTAAACTTTTAAACCGTCGTTGCGTTGATAATTGTAATATGTATTGAATGGGAGACCCGAAGGGAAAAGACCATTTGGAAGAGGTAGAGGAAGTAAGTTGTACTGAGAATAAACAAACTACCATTATTACGGCGATGACATGCGTTCTCACGTGCGGACTATGACAACCACGCCTCTTTGTTTTGAACAGGATCAAACTTACTTGAGATATATTATAGTTTCCAATGTGCGATCAGTCTTAATTCTGGCAATAATGCTCCCCTTAAATGACACTACAGTAACTAGCACAAATAGGGATTTATGCAGCCTTTCATTTCTCAAAATCTGCAGTTTCATCAACACTACTAAAACTGCAAACCTATTACTGCAGAATGAACACCACAGAACTTACCCCGTTCATGCATGTGAACGCTCAAATTCGTCAATCCTACGCACATAGAAAGGGATCTCTAGTCCAGGTTGTGATGTAACAAGTGTACAAGGATAAACACATTGCTTACACAAGTTATCTGCTCCGATCTGAATGCAAAGACAGCAGCCATGTGGGTGTTTCAGAATCGGATCTTTGACTACAAAAGCAACTACTGACGTCACAAAACAGGAATGTTTTGCGTCAAATTTCTCAGGCTAACTTATGGGCTAATAACCTGGGCCCCGGATTTTTATGACATGTCATCTTTTAACTGGAACATCATGGACGTTGCCCACTATTTTAGTGCAGATATTCTGATCATGACTCCTAGATTACATAAGAGATAACTTTAGGGCCATTTCCCCCAATATTTCATTCTTAAGTCATTTTTAGAAATGTATGTCATTATTTGGTCATTTTTTCGTTATTTTACGGTCTTTTATTGACATGTTTCATATTTTTAGATAATTTAAAAAATATATAAAGTCATTAATTTCTTATTTTGTGTGTATCTCACATTATATAGAGTTTTTGTGCATTTACTTACAATGAATATTATCGGAACTCTAAACAAGCATAAATAAATATTTATTGTTATAATTTTGATCTGGGTACCGAAAGACGGTGTTTGCAGTTTTCATTTAACGCTATATACCAATTAAGTAATACAAGCCTATAATTGGGTCAACAACATGAATGTAGAATAGACACAAAGCTGATGAATAAACTAGTATTTTCATACAGATGATTGGGTCATTTTTGTATTCTTGAAGTAATTTTATAACTAATTTTTTAAATATTTTAGGTCATTAAAATCCTGGCCCTGCTAATAACTAGTAAGTAAGTCGTCTTGATTCTCACTAAATGGCCACTTCGTTCGTGTAAGTGTGAATTTTGAATTATATATATGTTAGAAACACTTCTATAAGGAAAGATGAATTAAAATTTTTGATATAGCTTCAAAATCGAGATTTTGAAAAACAAAAAATGAGAGATTCCGTACACCTGTGTGTGTCCGTGGGCTCTCAAATATATACAGATACAATATATGTCCTTCAGAGGAACTGTTTGAATACTGATACCACGGCTTTCTGCAAATAATTACTCTCGTGGCTAAATATGGTAGTTCTTCGAAGTTTACTTCATTTTTAAGTTCTCCCCAACAGCTTCGGTAATTTTCTTACAGCTAAAACTTTAAGGCAATGTGGTAATAAGCTATGGTGTCCATTCGTCCAATTTTTCCCGGGACAGTCCCGTTATTTTGAAAAAATGTCCTGCTGTCCCGAAAGTTTTATTGGGGACACTCAAATGTCCCACTATTTTGTGGTTGTGACTGGCCAGTGTGTTTCTCGCTACATTAATAAAAGTGTAGGTCTTGCTAATTGTCAAAACATACTTTAATGGAGTAATATGGGCTGATTTTTATGATAAATTATACGAAAAAACGCACTTCTTGATAGAATACATAAAAGTGAAATGTACAGTGACAATGAGGAATCTATTTCTGTGGAATAAATTATCTACACCAGTCTGCAGAAGTAATTTAAGAAGTCGTTTGGGATAATTTCTGTGCATGAGACGAAGGTAAATGTTCCCTAAATTTTGTGAATTAAATTCTATCTCCCTTTGTCTTTAATTGTCCCAGGATTTTTACAAAACAAATTAAAATGTCCCGTTTTTATATAAACATTGTATTTACAAAACCGCGACAGTATAATGAAGATAATGAAAAACCTGGACCTGAATCTTCAATCATACAATGATGATCATAAGATATATCGGAAGCCTTATTTATTGACCTTATAGGTCCACCTTTAATCTACTCACACTTTGCACACTGCACGTTTCTAAGGCTCTTAATATGGCCCTTCGTTACTGGCGAAAAAAGTAGCCTACTTGGGAACTTTTTCGTGGGAACAGGAACTCATTTGAGAATTACGATAATAAAAAGGGGTGGAATTTTGAATTATTAGCTACGTCTGGGATCCAGAGCCTTACATATTACTTACTTACTTACTCAATGACATAGACAAATCCTCAGCAAGCTAAAATAATAATATCTATTTTATGGAACCCGAAGGTCCATTGCCGCGGTTACCTGAGCCCACCATTCAACCATATTCTGGACTAACTCCATCCAAACATCCCTCGCAAATCCTACTTCCCTTAAATCTAACATAATACAAAGATCCGGAATTATGATACTGTATAACTGTTCGAGGTAGAACGCAGAGAATGAAATAGACGTGTTCATGTAAAGCAGGCATGTCAAACATGCGGATCGCGGGCCAAAATTGTCCCTTTGCAAGCACATGTGCTGTCCTGACAAAGGATACAAAACTGTCCTAAATTTCGTTTTTGTTCTTTAATCGGCGATTCTACGATTTGACTGGTTACCCTTCAGACATATTAAAAATGACCGAATGAAGTCAGATTGTTTTATAAAGTAGTTAGCTCTGTAGTTTGACTGGTTATCCTTCAGGCATATTAAAAGTATCACTACATTAACAAGTATGACTCCATGGAGATGGGAGAAATAGTCATTTTTATACATAAGCGGGAAACTCAAGATGATCCTATTATTCAGATTGTGCCTACAGGGAATACTGTAGTAAATTAGAAGTTTACATAGCCACCGGATATGGCGGAAGTGATAAATCGATTCACTATATTAAAGACATATTTGTGATACCCAGGTTTGCAGCTGAGATATTTTTGTCTTTATGTGAAGTATGCCAAAACACAGTCACAAACAAGGAATGGTATAATAACACGTTCAGTAGCATCTAAAGATTTTAATGTACGTGGACAAGTTAACCTTTAGATTCACAGTCTGTTTCAGACGGTGGCTTTTAATGACACATTGAGACATAATAAGTCTAATACAATTTGTTTTCAATTCTAGCCATGAAAATGTAAAATAAGCTGCAGTTTGAATGATTCCATTGCCTGAAGGACAACCAGTCAAATTGCAGAATGGATCTGTCATTAATATTTGACGGTATTTTTTAAAGAGACTGAATTTACAATTAGCTGCGTTATACACACTTCATAACTGTTTCACACAGTAAAGGAGTAAGAGACTTTCTCCTAGGTATAGTATACTATCACAACATTTCTCAGACGTGAAGAAGCATAAACACCCTTTCCTGGGTGTTTGCAATTTTGTAGCGTGTTGTATGGCCTGTAGATAAAAAATAAGTTTTTTTTATGACCTGTGTAGAAAAGAAAAAAATATATTGAATTGAGCAAGAACACATTGTTTTATTCATTTAAAAAGTTTTCGAGATTTGAAGTCAATTCTTAAAAGGTAATAAATATACATAGTCCGACATAAATACGTGGATGCTATAGGACCCCGAAATTTCGTTCTGCTCGCATGTTATTATTTTTCCCTTGTTTATTTAAAATTATGTATGCAAACCCACCATCTTTCGAATGATTGCTTTCCACAAACTGTATAAAATAATAGTGTAATAATTTTGTTTTAGCATTATTTATTTTGTTGTAGTAAATAAGAATGTTACTGTGGGTTTGACAGAACCGAAACGAAAGAAGCAAAAACCAAAGTAAGAAAAATACAATAGTTCGAGCAACATGGATTTGGTTCTTGTTCCATAAGTAATTGGATAAAATGTCTCATATAGTCGCAATAAAAAAAAAAAATACTGCTTCAGCTACCTGACATTAATTCATATAACTTTCAATTCAGTGCTACAAGTTATATCAAAAAAGAAAAAAAACTATCATCCCGCGAAACAGCAGAAGAGTAGATACCAAAAGACAGAGTTTCATATTTTGCACTGCCCATTCTCAACTTCATGGCACGGAGATGATCCTCCCCTTTCCACACGCAGCCAAGTTTGGTTCTGCGGGTAGTATCATACAGTCGCACGGCGTTTCGTATCTCAAGTCAACACTGTGAAGGATATCGTAAATCAACATCACGCAAACTCGTGAAATTCAGTTTGCTTCATTAAACTCTAATATCGGTAATCTTTAAGAAATCTCTCCACCATCCTTGCAACTATAATTTGCCATTTTTAATTAACTTTTATGTTGTAATTAAATGTAAAATGTTTTAGAGTGTAATATTTTGAAAGGCACACTTTCTGCTTTCTCCGCAGGAGGATAAACAACGCTAACTAAACATTTTTTTTACATAAAATGGATTTAGAAGGTCTGTATGGAAATTTTAGCCATGAGGATAGCTACTTCGCAAACAATAATGATGAACGACAAACATCCGCATACTACAGTACTTTTCAAATGAGAAGTCTTTTCCTTCACCGCCAATCACGTGTACGGGCTAAAAGACTGCCGCTAGCAATGAGAGTCTTCCCTCCGTCTCGCCGTCTCTGATTGGACCGCGTATCTATGCAGTTGCAGGACATAGGACTTGTCATCTGCAAAGCACCTTAGTTATTTTTTGTTTGCGAAGTAGGCCCTAGCTATCCTCATGGCTAAAATTCCCATACAGACATTCTAAATCCATTTTAAGTAAAATATATTTAGTTATATATATATATAATATATATAAGTTTTACACCAATTCTTTTGAAAGTTGCATATCAATTTATTGGTGTATACAATACAAATGACAACAAAGTTGTCAGCTGGACCGTTCGCGTTGTCTCGATAATGTCTCGTAATAACTTATCTAATATTTTATGAAGAAGAGATAATTAAGGTGTATTTTTCAGATGTTAAATTGAATTGGTAACAGTTTAAAGTTATATGCAAATCTTGTTCATAATATATTTTTTTAATTATGCATATGATTTTAATGTAGTCCATGTTGTGCAATTAAACCGTCGAAAGAAAATATCAAACCTAAAGCAATGAGACATAACTAATATAAGGGCAGACATCGGTCAGGGACCGATTATGCTTCTCTTATTACATTTTGTCTTGTCCATGTAGGACAAAAGCTTTCCATTTCGATGATTGAATTAAGCCACCATATTCGTAATTTTTCTCTTGTTTCCTTATGTAATTTTCAAGACTTAATTACTGCCATTAAGAGGTTTTGTGTAATATTTAATTTACCTTGAACATCCTTGTTTCGTAATTTTTAATGGTAATGGTAAAAACAAAACACTAATTTGTTGTAACGTCTTTCGGAACAATAGAGAAAAAAATACAACGTTAACTTACAAGATGGTTATCTTAAAACGGTTCTAAATAAACTGTTGTTTAAAAACTCATCCATACTAAGTTATAAAATACAATTTTAAGATCCACGTAGGAACACGCTTTTCAAAATCGTTTCCTTCTAAACTTGATTAGGCTAGATAGCATTTTATTTCATACATCAGTTACCATAGCTCCGTTACATTTTCGTTAATCCAATTAATGGGAATTGTATCATGTCACGTTGTCTGGTATTGTATTAGTGAAATCCTTTCTGACTTCATAGTCACTAAAATTATTTTTCAATCGTTAACACAAAATATTTTCAATGATTAAACAAGGTTTTTGTGTTACAAAACTTTTTCTCCCAGCTTAACGAGCTGCGTCAGGGTGATTCGTTTCGGTCTCTGAGAACTTCCTAGGCGATTTAAATGTAGATGTATTTGTGCCAAAATTATTTAAACGTAGGTATTTGTGACAAGGGTCATGGATTCTTCCATGGTCAGTGAGAGGAGTTTACATAATATTCACCTTGATAGTTGCAGTGTACTTTCCTTTGTTGACAGTACATTGTACAGTTCGATTTTAAAAGGATACTGTTTTCTGAGGCATCAAGATTTACAAGATTTAGACCTTAAGTCATGATAAAATGGTTACAAGAGTTCCAGTTTTGTCATGTGTTGCGGCAGCGACTGCTAAATTTTGAGTTTTAAATCCAGTTGGTTAAACCTGACAGTTTGGTTATTGCGCTTCAGTATTTAAACAGTATATAGGGTTTTAATGAATAATACCGAAATATTTTACCCGTGTATAGAGGGGACATAGACAAGCAACTTTTACTATGAGATTTTTGCTATATGGATTCAATTTTTCCTGTTACAGCATAACATCTCCCAGGGCATGGCCGCCACTGTTTCTAATATTTGAAAAATGTTCAAAACAAAGGAACTTCGTTGTTAACACAGGAATAATGGTTAAAATAACTAATGCAGTGGCGGCCAGTCATATGGATTAATATGTATATTTTGCAGATTATGATATAGTTGTTGATGGATGATTAAGAATATGGTTCTTGTCGATCACTTAGAAGGCATGAAGTCAATTTAACGAAAATGTTAACCATATTTCGCTTCATTATTGACTTATGAAGACCAAATTGCAATGACTTTAATGCCCTGTAACATACACATTTTACGTCATAGAGCAAAAATCTCACAATATGAGTTGCTTATCTATGTCCCCTCTATACACAGGTAATATATTTCTGTGTCATTCATTAACACCCTGTATATATACACTTTCTACCATCTAACCTTGATTGCAACGTCCCATCGGCTGGATATAGACAGTAATTTGTTGTAATGAGGTTGGAGGGGATTTGATGGTCCACGGAAGGTAAACAATTGAAGTATCTTGCTTAAAGTAGATTTTACTAACATTGATGCATGACAAAAATAATTGTTTTGTATATTTCCTAAAAGATTCATTTAAAAAAATTACCGGTAGAAAGAATAATCGCATACATAGGCTAATATGTGCACATTCTATTTTATATTCCAGCTTGAAAAACATTAAATTGTTTATTATATTATATAAATACCATTTCAGTTGCCACAGATATGGTACTTTTTTAAAAGTACAATGACTTTTTAAGTTGGGCACTGGCAAAAGCCGGAGTAATGAGTGAACTTTAGTTTATAAAATATTTAAGAGTCCCTTGCTTATTATTTATAAAAGAGTAACCTACCGGTGCCCTTGTTCGTAATAGTAATCATTCATTTCGTGTTACAATAAGTTTATAAAATGTAGTATTACAATAATATCATAATAAATAAACGTCAATATGTAACACTAAATTAATTAGAGAGAAAAAAGAAGCTACCAGAGCATAATGGTGAAGAAGTTCCCAGGCTTAAACTACTGCACTTGTGTCGAATTATTTATATTTATTAGCTTTTAAAAATTGGTTTCAAATGTCGAAAACATTTTTTAATGAATAAAACGTGTCCTTGGTCAGTTCAATAGATTTTTGAAGTGAAACTTCTTTAGGTGCGCTAGGAGTAAATCGAGAGCTAACCCAAAGTTGCGTTACGAAGAAAATCGTCACGAAAGTAGCGGGGCTGTGACGGACTGCACAGAAAACAATCAACTCAATAAAATTAAAAAAAAGAAATCCAAAATTCAAAAATTCAAAATTCCAAAATTAAAACCTGGAAACCAAAATTTTAAAAAGTCCAAAAATCCAAAATTAAAAATTTAAAAATCCAAAAATTAAAAAATTAAAAATTCCAAAATTAAAAACTGGAAACCAAAATTTTAAAAGTCCAAAAATCCAAAATAAAAAATCTAAAATTCAAAAATGCAAAAATTAAAACATTCAAAGATTCAAACTTTAAAAAATCCAAAATTAAAAAATTCAGAGATCCAAAATTTAAAAAATTTAAAAAATTTAAAAAATCCAAAATTAAAGAATCCAAAATTTAAAAATTCAAAATCCAAAATTAAAAAAAAATCCAAAATTAAAAAATCCAAGTTTCACTTCTGTGGCGTTCTACCACCCGATTTTTTCTTTTCTACACAGATTAACAAATTCATTTCACATGCACTAGGCTTCGTACACAGAATGACAATGCACGTACGTTCTTAATGCACGTTTCTTAGCTTAGCCGTTAATCTCTGATTTAATCTGCAAGGACGATTACATAATAAGGCCGTGTTCTACATATTTTATCTTCCTGCCGGGTGACCTGCCGTAAATCGTAACCGAGGATCGTGGTCTTTATCTCACTGAAACTAGATCTTGGTAAACCGGAACATCAGAGCTTGAGAACAGTATTCATTTTTGTACATGTTGTTTGTTGAGGACTTGGGTTTGTTGGTGGAGATCTGTTCTCATTCGAAGCCACTACCAGAAAATAATGCGAATATTGTGCGCCAATACAAACTGTTATTCCTTATTATTCAAGCCAGGATTTCCCTCCCTCAGAAAAGCTCCTTTTACTCATTTTGATCGGAGACAAAGAAGACTATACCACTTGAACGATTAGACCAATTGAAAAGTGTCAGTGAACTCATTGTGGATCAAACCCGCAACCTTCTGGGTCTTAGCATCTTATCTTATCTTATCTTATCGGCTCAGGGGTTAAGTCCTTACGGACTCGCATACGTAGGCCGCATAGGTGGGCCAATTGTTCACCCCCTAGGAGACGGAATGATGTGCATGCGGGTCTTAGCATAATACCTCAACTAACTGCACCGTATCGCATCCGGTATATTTGTTCATAGTTGCCTGATTTCTTCAAGTAAAATACATATTTCTGGAAATAGGTTTCTACCGGTATGAAACTTTTTCCAGTGAATGGAAACTCAGGTTCCCAAAATACCCGAAGGTTTATTTTTGTAGTTAAATCTCCAGTTTTGATTTATGTTCTTCGAACCTAATTAAAAAGTGTTCCATTTGAAACGCACTTGGTTTAGTTCCAGTTCGCTCATTTTTGTTGCATTTAATAACATAATATATTGTTGAGCAGTTATTAAGATTGAAGGTTAAGTAAAGCAAAGGCAGCCGACCGTGTACTATAGTAGAGGCAGAAAGACTAATGGTGTTTATAATATATTTTAGTACATTTTCGTAGCACTATTCCAAATATTCTTTGTGTCATGTTGTTTCAGATGGCAACATTTGACCAGTGTTTGACCACTGTTTGAAATACTGATTTTATAGTTTCCAAAAGGGAATTTTGGTGCCCACCATCATGTTCTACAGATCACTAAAAAAGGCATTGTGTCTGTCTGAACTAAAATTTGATTTTGAAGGCATGTTTCCTGCCTCTCTTTCTCTCTGTATATACAATTCAACATGTTTTTTATGCTTCTAACTTGCGAAAGGCCTTTATTGTTTTATATATTTATGGTAGCCACCTCTTATGTTTGTTGCACATAATTTACAAAGAATATTCCGATCATCAGAGGAAAAATACTCACTGCCATATTCAGCCACAGTTGCATTTGTTGTGTTTTCGGACGTCCTCGATTATGCATGGTTATGGTTTGACTTCACTCACAGCAATATTCCACACCTAATGCCGCGTGACCTGCCACAGGCAGTGCAAGTTGTTTACTAACTCAGACAGCTTGCTATGCTTTGTGCCCCACTAACTTGACGAATTATTGGCTAAACCCCTTACTGGCAATACTGACCACATGGTGCGTTGTGACAAATTTCGCAAGTGATAAAAAAGGTCCTATGTCATAAATATGATTTGTGTTCTACGACAAACACATCGCTTACCGCACTCTAAAACTTGCTATATATTATGGATGATTAGTTTTGACGATGCACAGGAAAGATTTAAAAACATAATTTTATGCGCCGAGTATTGTGGATGCCACTTCTTAAAGAGTTTTTTTCCCCCCAAAACTGCATCTACTTGCTGCCACTCTAATCCTCTTCGACTGTCAATCAGTGAATAGGAAGGTAATTAGGCATATGCACACCTGTCTGCAGTCAAGTATAATGTTGCCAAATACGTACCACAGCAATACTTAACTTGAGAATTTGTGAATGACAGCGGCAGCACTGGGGAAACCCACGCGACTACAAGAGCACCTGTTCATTGTCGGTGTCGGTGTCGGTGTCGATGCAGATTTTCGGATCAGGGAACCATGCTATTGTATTATTTTGTAGATAGATGATGGTTTGGGACGAGGTCTTCTTAAAATGGCACGAACAGTAGGCCTACATGTTTCCCGAACTTTTTTTTTTAAGTTTGATGAATTTTATTTGCGAACTGTTGCGAAATTAAACCATTCGAAGACATCCGGTAGTATGAAATTTAGCAAGAAAGAATCTTATTTACCTTCGAACTGTCTCGAATCAATAAACGTCAATTTTATTAACGAAATCTAAATTTAATTTATCTATTATCTTTTTCTGTTTATAAAGCTTTTTTTTTAGATTTATTTGACATGTGCCATAACTTTCTTTTTTGGCATACTCATCCTGAAAATTCCATATAAGTCTGGGCAAAAAGAAAGCAGTTGTTATTATGTAGCTGGAGATTCCCCAAAGTTATAATCCTATCGTAACTAATTGATAAACTTTGGGGGGGGGGGGAGGAAACCCTGTTTTTCTGTGAAAAGTTAACTGCAGCGTCTGTAATCCTTAATAAGCACATGAAAGGAGGTTTGTAAATTGTACAATGCAATTATAGGATCGTCAGCGTTTAAATTATTCAGATAATGATTTTCCCTTGCCAGGAGAGTACTTGTAGGCTTGACATTTAATTACCCGGCACGTAATACTTCCAGTCAATATATGAATGCTTACTTTCACTGTACTAAATGGTAAAAATAATTACATTCTATGGTAATAACTGACATTTTTCATTACACTGTAAAATTATTACTCATAAAAACCTTCTAAAACACGCACTTCATGTTTATAGACTGTGTTAACAACTGCTGTTAAAACCATTAAATAATTGCATTGCCTGTGTATGACTGCTTTAAGGTGATGAACTGGTGATAAATCAGACTAAAATATGTGTGATTCAGGTCGATGAATGAGAATGTTGCTTGTATGATAACTAGGACTCGTATTTGAAGGTTTTAACCTTCCCCAGCTTCCTAATTAGAACATTTTAACGTATTTTTCCGTTTCATGCCCCTTGCTTCCGAATATATGAATCTTATAGAACCTAAAAAGGGCTAAATCGGACTGAAGGGACTAAAAGGGGCTAAGGAGGACTTTTGCTGTAAAACTAGGGGCTCAAGAAGACTTTTGCTGAAAAAAATAGGTACTAAAGATGACTTCTGCAGAAAAACACGATTTTTAAATAGATTTTCCAATTAATGCAAAGGAAAATAAATAAGAAAATTACTTTTTTTTTTTAAAGAAAAGATATAATAAAAATAAATTTATACAACGCACTGAAATTAATATATGTAGCTTTGTCGCTTGTCTTTGTAACACTAAAATGTGCCATCTCGCCGTCGCAGTAAATAAAACTTGAGCCGTCTCCAATACTTTGAAATGTGCAACTAATCCATTGTCGTTTCAACTTTAAAATAACAAGTTGCTGACCAACGACAGAGTAGTGTATTAAAGGAACAAATTCGTGACACTCGAGAGTACTTACTTATGTTTACAGATCGGAAGTGAATTGAGTGGTGTATTGAATAATTGTATCATTAAAGGGTAATATCTCAAACATTATGCTATTTTTGGAGTGCCGATATAGGGAGTTACTTGTTTATTTTGGTTAAAAAAAATAACTGTGTCAAAATTATAGGCTAATACAATTTTTTACAGTTCTCTCTGTGTTGAAGTTATTCATTTTGGTGAATGGAAATATAAAATATTGTTTCTTGGAGGTCTCATATTGTATTGTCATTGCGAAAATTGTTTCGTCTTACACTTCTGGTTCGAGATACGTATCGTAGGTGGGGACAAATCCCCCTTCTCAGCAGCTGCACCCAGCAGCTGTTTTTGCTATCCATATTAACTCGCGTGATTCATCAAGCAAAACATACGGAA
The DNA here is from genome assembly GCA_964059195.1 of Ectobius pallidus. Taxonomy (NCBI): domain Eukaryota; kingdom Metazoa; phylum Arthropoda; class Insecta; order Blattodea; family Ectobiidae; genus Ectobius; species Ectobius pallidus. Next base: position 27,432,067 of record CAXKWD010000011.1, read on the forward strand.
TACGCGGTATGCCACGAGATGATGATGATGATAGAGAACGGAGGATATGTTGTTATGAAGGTCATTGACATTTGACTTCTACCTCACTATGAGTATTTATGTTGTGTAAATAAAGAATAATGATGATGACCTTCAACGGTCAATGAGTTAAGATTCTTACCACTAGACCTCAGCAACCCGACTTAAACTCAACAAGCAGCATGGGGTATTCTGGACATAACATCTCCCAGCAAGGCCTTTCTCGATATGGGTACTAGAGTGAAGCCGTGGGCCCAGTGCAATAGAAACCCCCTTAATCTGAAAGGAGTTTTTCGAGCTATATTATGCATTGTCTTACAGTCCTTCCACACCTAACCCCTTCATTTCTCCCCCATTATTCCTTCATTACTCCCCCATTATTCCTTCATTACGTGAATCCACTTCCGTGTTTAAATTGCCTGAACATAAAAGAGCTATGCTTGTAGACTTGTAGGACCTAACGTCAACATTATGAATGAATTAATACATTTCAAGAAACAGTATTTACCGGTATGCATCGATAGGAACTACAGTGTGTTTCACGTAAGAGTTGGCTAATCATGTACAGTGGTATTCATCAGAGGTGGCAGTCAGATGCGCGTGAGAGAGGTGACGCATGTAGGAGGAATCATGGGGAGGGGTAAGAATGTTGAACTGCTCTTGCGGGAGAGGAGAAGCGATTGTAACAAGGTCTCTTGTTTCTTCACTGCATTATACGATCTTACCGCTCTGAAAGCAACGACACAACTAACCCATACACCCCTCCATGCAGTACGAATGTTTGTTGGACTCGTCTGCATCTACTGAGCATCCATGCTTGGACTGCCACGTCTGATGAATACCACTGTACCACAGAATAAGGCTCCTTATTCTGTGACTGTACAGTGGTATTCATCAGACGTGGCAGTCCAAGCATGGATGCGCAGTAGATGCAGAAGAGTCCAATAAACATTCGTACTGCATGGAGGGGTGTATGGGTTAGTTGTGTTGTCAGTGATGGTGTTTTGTTCAGAGAAAATACCGTACCCACCCTGTTTATATCTCATGAATGCCTTTTCATAATATTGTCTCAATCTAAAATGTTATTAATTTATTCAATTTCGATTTATTTATTAAGTATACTTTTTCGAAAAAAGTCAATATAAATGCAACTCGTGGCTTAGAATATCAATTGATTCATTCTGCTTACTCCTCATGGAAGGTAGGGAAGGGTTTGCTATGCAGCTTTTCCACTAGAAGGAGCTGCCACCAGCTCCTGTAGTCATACTGTGTCACCTTGGTGATTCCAACAGGCATAAATAAAGAAAGAAAGAAAGAAAGATACCTCAAGATTTTATAAAAAACATCTTTTTTCTTGTTTATCTCTAATCTGTAGACCTTCTGACATACTGCAAATAGCATGAATGAGGAATAATAACTAAAGGTTTGTTTCAAACACCTGAAAATATCCTGGCACATACCTGTGAGAGTTGGAGCATTTTTATTTTTATTTTTATTTTTTTTATTATTATTTTTTTAAACGAAATGAAGGGTTTCATAGAAATTATGGCAGTTTCATAATTTTTCATTTTCTAACACTTTAATGTGATTTCAATTTACCTTAGTGCAAAATTAACACAAAATATAATGCATAATCATCCATAATTAATTTTTTTCAGGAAGCTGATGAAAAATTTTTGTCATATCTTGGTAAGAGTTTTGTAGAACTATAACTGTAACACATTTGCTGCTTGTCATCTGTGAGTAATCGGAGTGACATTCTTAAAACACGTTAGTCATTATCATAGATTTTGTCCACCGTGTTAGTAACACATACCCAATCTATTTATGTTTTTCTTTTCCCTAGTGAGTGAAGAAATATTTCTATTTGTTGCAGATTGACAAAAATGGGGATGGCTACATTGACCTATCCGAGCTCAAAGAAGCATTGGACGTGTGCGGCTTCAAACTACCAGGTTGGAAAGTTCGACAGATGATTGAGGAGTATGATGACCAGAGGAAAATAGAACACAGAGGGAGACTTTCATTCGATGAGTTTGAAAAGGTAAAACTAAGTGCGAATTATTGTTCTTTAATTTCTCCTTTCACACTACTTCTTTACATCATCATATTTCAACATGTGTATTTTCTCGTTACTGTTAGTCAAAAATGTTGTATGCAGAAATTAAGTTCCAATATAAAACTGCAAAAAGTCGTATGTTCCTGTAATTTTATTTGTGTATTTAATGCTTTAAAAGTTATGTTATACATTAACGTAAATTCATAAATAAAATTCATCATCATGATTTTTTTATGTATGTCTACATCTTCCGTATTCTCATTCTTCAATCTCCTCACATAGATTCTCAGGAATGTTTTTCTCTTTAATGTTTTCTTGTATCTCATTAATGTCTTCTTTGGTCTGCTTCTCTTCTTTCTGCCCGGAGGATACCATCTGAAGATTTTCTTTGGTAATCTCTCCTCCCCCATCCTTCTCACATGACCATACCACACGAGTTGCTTTTCTTTAATTTCATCTACTATAGTGTGTTGTACTTCCATTTGTTGTCGAATTTCTTCATTTCTAATTCTTTCCATCCTAGAAGTTCTATTTGCTCTTCTCCAAAAGTCCATTTCTGTTGCTAATAATTTTCTTTCCTTTCTCTTTTTAATTGGCCAAATTTCTGAACCGTATTGTAGTATTTTCTTAACTATTGAGTCATAAATATACTACATAAATAAAATTACAGGATTATAATACTTTTTGCAGTTTTAAATTGGAACTTCATTTCTACATATGACCTTTTGCACTAACAGTAGCATTCTATCTGGACAAAATTTGATTGTGTAGCAGTGGAATAGGAAGTTAATGTAAAAGGATTGATACAACCAAATTGAAAGTACATGCATGACAGGCGCATGTTCTGTCCACTGGGCTAAGGACTCTGCAGATGTATAATGAATAATAGTGACCCTATTGGAAGAATGTGCATCATGTCCTTGTAGATTTTGCAACTATCTTGTCACTCGCATATTAATGTTAAGTGAGGTAATCTGAAGGACTTGATGACCTCACCTTGTATTTGTATTCAACTCTACCTAATGCATTGAAATTCTGCAATTGAATTTTATTGCATATTGCTAAATAAAATAGGTATTCATGAGAACAGTATAGGTTGGTATAATTGTATGTGTGTTTTGAAGCATGGAATGATTTTTTTTTAAAAAGTGGCTCAAGTGCTTTTGGTACACAGCTGTTTTATTACACGTACAGTATAGATTAGGCCTGTCAATATGGCAGCCCTGAGCCTTATGTGGCTCCCAGCAGTATACTTTGCTGCCCGTGGCACATCAGAAGATTTTAGAAAGTATGAACAATGTCATCCAGGTGTTCCTTAAACATAATCATATTTAATTCATCATTTATTATCAGTGCATCTAATCGGTATATTATTCACCACCAATACATTCAGCAAAAACACTGCCCACGATATTATCATTAAAGAAAATTAGACTGGAGTATATAAATAGGGTTATAAGCCATAGTAATGTGTGTCACTACCTTTATTTTACTGTACAACAAAAAGGGGATGTATCACAATGAACTTGATGCTTTCGTATTGCAGTTTTGTGTGACCTCTACATTCCTGCGTCAAAGTCCATTTTCAGATATTTACTTATCCCTGTGTTTTAAGGTGACTTACACCACCATGGCCTACAGCTCTTCAAATTATGCAAATTTTATTTCAAAACATTTTTAGGGTAGTTATTTATTCTTGGCATCTAAATAAAATTACTCTTGACTGACTCTTCTTACCATATCCCTTAAATATCTACATAATGACTAAGTCATATACGAAATGTCAAAATTATAAGAGACTAATTTATTTGATTAGAAAACTCGCATCAATTAATCCAAATTAACAAAATAGCGTAGTAGGAAAACATTTTTTCATTTAAGAGTAAAAATTAATAAACAAACAAAACCGTTGTAGAAACTGTATAGTGTATCGGCGTATTTTCCACATATGCAGCGTGAACACTGCCTAAAGAAATAAAATGAGGCTCTTTGCTAACTTAAATTCAGATAGTCCTGCTATAGATAATCACTTATTCTGTTATAATGTTTCAAAAATATTTTTTGTTGTTGCCAATGTTACCTCTCCAATGGAGAACTTAACACACAAGAATCTACAGGGAAGGGTGATATCTCCGTCACATGCATTTAGGCACAGCACAGTGGAGGGGTTTCCATGAAGCGCGATTAGTTCACTGCAGGCTAGCTTCCTAGATTCAAAGACTAGGAAGAGGATGGGCAGACCATGGCCTTAATTATCCCTGCATGTAGGTCAAATAAACTAAGCTTACTGGCTTCGAGGATGGAACCCTTTGGACCTTATCAGTTTTAAGTCTCAGACCCTAGTGGCCGAGCCATCCTGCTAGATTGTTTCAAGAATATTAGTAGTTCTAAATGGCTTTTCAGAAATTGTGCCTTCTCATTCATCTTCTTTTCCCAGAAAATCCTAGATTTCAGTTGAGTATTAAGTTATGTTTAATCAGATTTTACCTACAGTACAGTACCAGCCCCCCTTTTTACTTTTTTGTTTCAAATTTCAAAGATCTGTTCTTCAGTGGATGGAAGAAATTTTAAAAGAAAGTTCAATTTTTGAAGATTATATTTTATTTGTATTATTGGAACGTTACAGTATAATTGTGGCTACCCTAATTGTTGAAGCACTTTTTTGTGCTACCAACAATGCATAGTCACTTGTATTTTTGTCATGTTTCAAGAAATATAAATGAAATAAAATAGTTTTCAGACAATTGACCTTTTGAAACTAAAGCGGAGATGGCATTTGGAATAATAACTGCTGAGCTCCTTGCCAGTGGTCAGTTTCTTGTTCGATGAATATTGACTGAGACTGGAATAAGGACTGACTAGAGTCTTGACAATTTTCTTCTATCCATTCATTTGGCCTTAATAAATTATTAAATTTGTATTCCCAGTAGATTGAAAAGGGGGCACAAATTCTGAAAAGGCTACAGCAAATACATTTTGTTTTCTGTACAGATGTCTATGTTGACAATATGAGGTACTCAGAATGCAAGTGGTGTGAGACCATATAAACTGGTTCTGAGATATTTGGCCGCAAAGAAATCTAGCCTTATTGGTTTGTACATAATCAGTAATCACTTTATGTGTCTACTCAAATGGGGGTAAAATAGTTGAAATCTGAAGTTATTGCACTCATTCTCTGGAAACAACTTACGCTGAAAAAACAGTTATATTCTCGTTTAACAATTTTGCAATTCCTGGACTTACATCACTTGTATTCTGAGCGCCTGGGAACAGTCATAAGGAGAAAAATTGTTCTGATGCTCTTGCTTGAACAGTAGACCTTCAACTTACTATACTGACATTCTTCGAACTGAGTTAGCCAGACATGTTTTCTATTAAAATCAGTGCTTTTTTTCTGGGAATACGCATACCCCTTAAAGATTTTTCTAGTTTTGTACACTACAAAATCATTAATTTCCACAATTTTAAATCTAGAGAAATTTGTGCCAAACAAAATAACAAAAGTGTTTATAGGCATTGTTTGCATTAAAATAGCTATTTTTAGTGTTACATTTGTTATCTATACCATGATTTTCAAGACATTAGTGCTGCGATCAGGAAAACAAATGACTATGTTCCCGATGTTACTGATTCAACATTAGCACACGTTCACGATTTGTTGAATCCCTTTTCTCTTGGCTTCAAATTTCATTTATTTACACTAATGCTGCTGACATTCTGTCCCAGGCTATTCTGCAGTTGTTTTTCATATGTTAAATTATAAGTGCCCTTGTGAAAATGACTCCACTTGTAGTACCCCTTAAATTATTTATAGAAAAAAAGCACTGATTAAAATAGTCATGGTTTCTGGGTATCCTGCCAGAGTCTAAATCAAGGCTACTTCCATCTCAACTAAGGACAGTGTCCTAAACATGTATAGTGAAAATGTGTGTCTCACTGCCAGCCAATCAGAGTTTGATTATTCATACTCTAATTTATTGTGGCCTGATTATCTCAAACCATACATACATTCACAAAACACAAAGTAGGTTTTATATTGATTTGTATTCAGAGTTCAAATGAAAGTAGTCTTGATAAAGACCATAGCAGAATGATTGAAACAGTGGCAAAGAAATTACTGCTGCAGATTTATCAATAGTTGATGAGAGTGGGTATTAGGATGGACTCCCTGGCGATTACATGTTCATATCATTCATCCATAACATCACTGGGATACTGTAGTTCAACCTACTAGGCATTCCAGCTTTAGAATGGGTTCACTCTTCTGCAAGCCATGAGCTAGTAGCCCATTTGCCTTATAGATTCTATATTAAAAGTGAAGCCCCTGTCAGAATTTCTATTCTCAATTAAAGCACTGTGAATGACAATTCAATCCAATCCAATCCTAATTTTTAGATGTATTGATTGCCCTTGAGATTGGAATCAATTTGAATCACTGTTTTCATGAATGTTTCAACGCATTAAGCCTATTGAGATCGATTTAAAGTAGATTTCCAATACAATCTGTATACAGCCAGACTCTGTGGCACAACATCCTACAGCGGACATGTGTTCAGAAATAATTGTCTACTGGCCAACTCACACCCATAGCAAAACATGTGAAATAATGATTACTGTTTGTGTACAGTTGGTAATGTAATTACTTTCTCTTGGCTGTGTGAAATGCAGAAAACATGAGTGGTCACATCTGTAATATAAATTATTACATCTGCAAAACAATTTATAACATTGAAATATTCATCCTTGCAATTAGATAGAGCAAGAAGTTCATACAAAATTTCCCATCGGGCTCAAAACCTGCCAAGGGCTTTACATTTTTCAGGCCCTCTCCCAACAAAAAACCTCAATTGATCCTCCCATAGATAGAGACATTAAGCTGCAAATCCTGAGTCTGAGGTTTCAGGATTATTTTGAAAAGTCAGGCTTAAATTACAGTTTCTAAACAACATTTTCTGGTGTTCTAGCCCCAGTAACACTTTTGTTAATGCCTAAGTGGCTCATTTGGTGACAGTTTGGTCCCAATTACACTGATGTTAATCTACGAAATGAGTAACTAAAATTTCCTTTGGCAGAAATTTGACTGTATATAATTAAAATCTTTTATAACTTAAAGCCAAAAGAAGAAAATTAGCAATGGCGTTATAAGACTCCTACTCACATTGCAAGTTAGATGTTCTAGTCATCTTTGTGAGTTCTGTTGTAGTCTGGTAGAATGTTCGGAAGGGGACTAATTATGACCCAAAGACATTGTAAGCTGGATAATTTAATTCTCTTCAGTGAGAAGTAATTGTAAATTTTTCAATAAGTAATCTTTATACAGGGTGATTCAGAAGGTGACATTTTTTTAAATCACTGATAACTTAATTTATTTTATAATATATTATGTAATTAGAAAACATGCTAACCACAGGAGAAAGAATAGCAGTTGTTCCAGCTTGACTGCGTGGTACGACCTATGTACAGGTCCAGCAAGATTACTATAGGAAATTCAGGAAACTAAGTCTTAGCAGACAAGCTAGACAAGCTTGATCTGATGAACAAGTTCATCAAGTTGAGGATGAAAGATGTTCTGAGAGGCCAGCTACATCATCACAAACAGTGCAAGCCATATGGGATGCCATTACATGGAGTCCCAACGCATATAGCAGTCGTTTCAGATACCCATGGACTTTTTCGCCTGGGGTTTCATTAGGTTTAAGGTGTACAAAACATGGATCGACAGTCTATGGCAACTAAAACAGGGAATTCCTGCAGCAGCAGGTGAGATCACATCCGCTATGCTGGATGTGTTCCAGTCTACGCAAGACAGATGGAGCCTATGCCTAGACTTATAGGGCAATCACATTGAAATGCGCTAAGTTTATGGCCTACTATAGAGTACTTTGCTGATGTACTGGAACTTCTGGAATTAAATGCATCTTTTGATAAAATTTCAAGAGATCTCTGAATCGCCCGGTATTATAATCTGAAAAATTCAGTAGGCTACAGTATTTTTGCATGTGTGTTTAATGAGCAATTTCATTTTACCTTACAGAACCATTGTAAAACATGTTACATCAGGTATGTAAGTACAGAAATAAAACATACATAGCAACTTGTGCAATGATTTTTAAAAGTTTAAGTCATTGTAGCAGTAGAGTGCACTTGCAATTGGCAAGGGGAATGGTTTAAAACTGCATTGTTGAGGGTATGTGCATGATCATCAGGGTATACGTAAGTTACTTGCCTTTATAAAAATGGTAAAAAAATTTTAAAATGGCAGATAAGTTACACGCTTTTCAATAATAGCAATTACAAAAGATGAAATGAAACTAAAAAAAGTGGTCAATACAAATCAACTGTCTTCTAATGTAATACCAAAATATTGTTTCAAAGAAACATTTTGGCTTTAATTACATTTTTTATGAAAAAATAAAGGTGGTTACCAACAAAAAACACTATTTTGTTAGCATCCTGATGATTTGAAATGGATTTTAAGTACCAATAGCTTCAAAATAGGCTGGAGAATAAATCCTGATAATAGGTAGGTCTATTCAGATAGTCACTATCTTAAACATAATCTCGAAACTTTCAAAATCACATTTTATGATTATGTTCACCTTCATAAGATTCAAAGTTGAAACTCTCAGAAATCCAAAATGGTTGGCAAGCCTATATTTTTGGGCTACTACTTCTAAGAGTTTTAAGAATTGTGGCTGTCATAGAATGGAAGTAATTTTATTAAACCACTAACTAGCTGATAGTGAAAACAAAATGGCAGGACCATGAGAACTCCATGACCACCCGAATTTGAGTTTTAATATTGAAAGGTATAACTCGGATAATAATAATAATTTTATTCATGTTTGATATCTAGAACAGCACAAATTTATACATTACCCCCCAGCAATCTGTTTCTAGACTATCAGTCTTTATTTTAAATTATTCCCCCTACCTAAAGCAAAATGGTTCCTTTGCTAATGCAGTGCTAATGTACCATCTCAGCATCCTTTCTTACCATATACCGATTATTTTATGTGGGCCCTCCCTATCCTCTGTTTAAACTGCCAGGTAACAATATCTCAGTTACTCTTACATTCGTAAATACAAGCGAGATGCAAGATGTATAGTCACAAGAAAATTTGACGATCTTTGGACTAGAGAAATGTATTGCACAACTTTATAGAATCGGAAAACAAATTTCTGGGACATTTAACTGAAATTGTTAAACATTGGATCTGATTTACAGATGTGTTTAGAATTAAAGTCAAATGAAGTTGCCAGCAAATTTAAACAATTGGTTTCGAAGAAGGAAAACTTGGAAACACTTGGTGGTATGTCCGATGCATCTAGTGAAGGCACAACACATTCCGTACGACTGGAAGAGCAATTGGCATTTTCAGATTGGATCAACAGTAACCTGCGTCAAGACCCAGACCTCAAACATCTCTTGCCCATCGATTCTGAAGGAAAGGCACTTTATGACAAAGTCAAGGATGGCATTCTTCTTTGGTGAGTTATAAATGTGTTCCATTTCAGAAACAATAATATTGTCCATCCGTTAATTTTACACAAAACTGCTTCTGGTGCCTCTTACTGGAATTTGGACCATTCTGTCTAGTAAATTTTTTGCCAGGCTAGTGAACAACCATACAAACTTTCAAGCCCAGTTCATATTACTTGTGTATTGATCTGTGAAGATTATAATTACATATAATGTAGTTTTCTCTACTAACTTGTTTGTTTGCTTAATTTTCAGCAAAATTATTAATCACTCATGCCCTGACACAATTGATGAACGTGCAATCAATAAGAAGAATTTGACTGTATATACAAAACACGAAAACTTGACTCTTGCTCTTGTATCATCTCAGGCCATCGGATGTAACATAGTCAATATCGACGCACATGATTTATCAAAAGGAAAGCCACATCTTGTGCTTGGTCTTCTTTGGCAAATTATCAGGGTGAGTATTGTTTGCTTCCTATTTTTTACATGTCCATCTTTCATAAACATTTTACTCTGCAGCCATTTTAAACATTTCTTGTTCTCTTCTTATCTTTCTCTACCTTATCATTCAGCTGGGTTCAATATGGGCACCTTCTTCCACAAGATACACACAAGAAAAAGAAAAGAAAAAAATACAGAAAAAGCTATTCAATTCTTGCTGACTTTGACCTATTCAATTCATGCTGACTTTTTTCTACATAGTTAATCAGTTTACTGTACTAAACTGAAGTTCCTCTTTGCTTTGTCATACATAATATATAATAATTCTGGATTATTTTGATGGCGTATCTGTTCATGGGTTTACAGATAGGGTTGTTCAACCAGATAACATTAGAGAATTGCCCAGGTCTTACAACTCTTCTTATGGATGGTGAGAAAATTGAAGACCTGATGAAACTATCTCCAGAAGCAATCCTTTTGAGATGGGTCAATCACCATCTGGAGAGAGCCGGAGTTGCCAGGTAATAATTACAGGCTTACTGTCCAGGTAAAAGTCTAAAATTTTCCAGGTAGAAAGTAGGATTCCTATAACTCGAACTGTTTTCGTTTTGAGAAATTTTTGTACAATTTGTTTTCACTGCCGCCTGTAATCATAGATAGCACACTTTTGAGTAATGAATAATGTGAATTCATATTATAGTAATGGGAAAAATGAACATACTGGTTATCATATACAGTGAAATCCCCGTACAACGATTACCAATATAACGATAATACTCTTTATAACGTTAAAATATTTTGGTCCCGGCATTCTTTCCATTAAAATAATGTAAAATTCCCCTTGGTTTTACGGTACTCTTAATAACGATAAACCTCTCCATTACGATTACATTTAGAATCCCCGTAAATACCTTTTCCTCGGTACAAGGATAAAAATAGATCGTGAAACTACAAATCATGAACTCCCCAGAGCTAACGGAAGAAAACATTCAGGAAATCCAAAACAAGCAGGTGGAAGATGAAGAAGAGGAGGTAGAACAAAGTGTTCATCTACCAACCTTAACTGCACTCGAAGCCATTTGCCTCTATGTATGTGTTCTGTGCTTGCGAGGCTCTGCAGAATTTTCTGTCGAGTGTTCCATCAGTGCCAGAATGTCATTTAGTGAACCTCGAATCAAATAAGGGCATTGTGTGTATCCCTGTTCATAAAAAAAGCTAAATATACTGTCATTTCTGACTTTTACAAACAGGGGCAAAAATGAGTCATCCTGTTCATGGTGCTGTGCTATAATGCAATGTAAAATGTGTTTGCTCATAGTGTAATAATTTAAGGGTGGAGTGAATACAGTACAGTATAGCAGTTCTTGTGATAAAATTTGTTATTTCTCTAAATACTTAAAGAATTTCAGCTATTGAAGTTGTTTCCTATATACTACCAAAATTTGAACATTTTTTTGTAAATTCTCGATATAACAATATATCTCTCTACAACAATATATTTTTCTGGTCCCTGCGAAATCGTTGTATCGAGATTTCACTGTAGTCTTTAACTGGTTTACAGCAAAAATTGTTTATTTGCACAAAACCTTAACATTAATGCATTTATAAGTAAAACAAAACAAAAACTAAAAGAACGATGAAATAACTTAAATTGTGTTTTCGAGTTTTATTTTAATTGAAACTCATAATTACATTTAAAATGTAAACAAAAATTACAGAAAACAAAATGCAAATCAATACTTCACATGACTCATTTAATGTTGAATTTTATCCATTTTCTCTATTTGCAGTAAATCCACACTTCCACTTACCATCAGTTTAAAATTACTTTTATTTGCATTTCTATGCCCTTGAGCAGCACATCATAGTGCAATATTCCATAACATAAGTATCACAAAAGCAATAAAGACACAGAACACAAGTAATGAAATGAACATTTGTTTGTTCACTTACATTAATGTTTCAATTGGAATTGTTTCAGTGTTAAATCTATATCGATACTTGTGGATTCAAGATAATAGGTAATTTTATCTGCCGTGGACATGGTTTCATGGTTATCGATACTTGGAAATAGGGTAACTGGCTGCTGTAAATTAGGCAGCTATGTTGTGCATATTTCTTACCATTATTGCTACAAGCACTCATATGCATTTTAAGCCACAGACAGATTTTTCCGGGCTTAATATAGGAAAAAATATTGAAGTAAATATGATATGTACATAATGGAATTCCATTTTAGCTCTAAACATTAAATTTTTTTGTACATTATACACTGGCATATATTGTCCTATGCTAGCTAAACTATAGGATATTCTTCCAGATTGCATTTCAAAAAAGGTTTGGCCATAAATGCTCAGCCTGATGGATATATGTAAACCAGGGACTGATCTGCCATTTCTTTTTCTCTAGTTTACCTGGCCAAATGCTTTTTGCTGATCAATTATGCAGGCAAATGCTTCTTCATTGATTGCCAGAAATTTCTCTGAGATAATCCTTTGTATTTTGATTGCACTCTGATTCTTCTTCCTTTCCCAGTACCAAATTGGTCTTCTTTTCCATTCTAAGAAGACATATAAATTACACATAAAAAATTATAGATAATAGCAGTTTTGGTATTGATGAGAAGCATTGTATTTCAAATGAACTGTAGTTAATAATATTGTTTTTGTAGGCGATGCAACAACTTCCAGAGCGACATCTCTGACTCTGAAATCTACTCACATCTCCTCAAGCAGATAGCTCCTGCTGATGCTAACGTTACTTTAGAAGCACTTCTTGTAAGTATTTGTATACTGCCTTGTGTTACTACTTGATGTAATTTGTTCAGTTTATCATGCAGCCTTATCATCTTGCCTTTGACAAACTTCTTACAAAATATTACATTAATTTAATTCATGAGTATTTACAACTTGTATTAGCGTACATAATAATTAAAAAATATAGACAAGAATAACATTGTTAGTATTAATCCAGATAGAATCACATGATTTTTCACAAATTTTTGTACACCACTTTTGGACTGAAATGAAGGTGGAACAGTTATGCGATGAAATACGTTAATAACACCGAAATATTGAAATTTTAAAACAAATTTTATCTAAAAACAAAACCACTTTCGTGGACCTCTATCCATTAGACATCTATTCATGGTGTGTACAACAATGGAATACGTGCTATCTTAGTTATGTTTATAATTTACTACTACAACATGATGTAAGTTAATTTATTGTTTTGTGTTTGCAGGAACAAAATCAACTGAACAGAGCAGAAATTATGTTGCAGCAAGCAGCAAAATTAGGTTGTCGTAGTTTTGTAACTCCTAATGATGTTGTGAATGGAATTTACAAATTGAATTTGGCGTTTGTTGCAAATCTGTTCAACAACCATCCTGGTCTAGACAGACCTGAAGGTGAAATAGAAGGACTAGAGAACTTGGAAGAAACGAGAGAGGAGAAAAGTAAGTAAAATAGTTCTTTGCAATAAAGGTGATGTGTAGGAACCCTGAAATTCCATGGTCTGATTTCTGTAAAAAAGAAAGCAATAAATTTAATTGTCTAAAAGTAGTTTAAAAAGTGAAATCATATGTTTTAGTTCCAAAAGATTTTCCATAACTTTTCTCTGTGCAATTCCTCCATTATTATCTTTTTATCTATCTTAGTGTGTTGCGTTTGGTCATCAACTCCTCTCTGCCAGAGGGTAAAGAGTAGAGTAAATTGCTGAACTGTTTAACAGTTTTCCTGTTATTTCTGGCATAAGTCAGCACAGTAGTGAAAGATCAGGCAATTACTTAAAAAGTTGCATTTTTCTGTAAAAAGTAGTTCCTTGGCTGCTGTCATATACGAGTTAATTGTCCACTGTAAATGTGAGCCAGCTGTTTGGTGTAGACAGCAACCGCAGTGTCACCTTTTCCTTTTAGACTACCTGTGCGCATATTCAAATGAAAGACAAGTTTGCAGAAAGGTCCGTGTGCTTCCTATATTTTGTAGCATCAAGGGAGACCGTAGTAAGCTTGTGAAATGCTGTATGAATACATATTTAAACAGTGGCTTCGAGCTTGCAGTTTTCTCATATGCTGCATAAGCATTAAGATCACGTTGCAGTGGAGCAGCGGTCTTGATTTTCAAACTGAGAATGTTTCTGAATGAATTTAAAGATTTGATTTACATCCAGAACAATTTAAACAATGTTATGGGGAAGCAATGCTTCTATAGATGCTTTGCTACTGCATTATATATAATTTAATGTTGAAACACAGAACGAGTGTGTAATTTTAATCCAAGATATTTACACAATTCCTCAATTTTTCTTCACAACAACAAAGAGGAAGAAAACCCTACTTAATCCATTTTGACAGTGAGATGGAAAATGAAAGAGTGGACGTTTCTGATTCTACATTAGTGGAACTGATACAACAAAAATGTTTAGAATAGTATTAGTACCAGTAGAATTTTTTTTATTTTTTGTCATTTGTTAATAAGCAATGTTATGTCAGTCATAACATTTTGATCTGTTAGTAGACATGTAAAATTACTGCCAGTAGTGGAATGAATCATGCACCAAATTTCTTGAGAAAGATACAAAATAGGATATAAAATGTATAATCAGAGTGTCTTGATTTCATGTTTCATATGAATACTACATTTTTAAGTCACTGATATTGTGATTTTCAGCAAGTGCTCAACTGCTCTTCTACATGTGGTATTTCATTTTTCAGCATACAGGAATTGGATGAATTCAATGGGAGTGCTTCCTTATGTGAACTGGCTATATTCAGACCTCGCTGATGGCCTGGTTATCTTCCAACTCTATGACATAATCAAACCTGGGATTGTAAATTGGAATAGGGTTCATAAGTAAGTAAAGTAAACATAAATTGAGTCTGATCACAAATTAATATTAACTGATCACTAGGGTTCGGATGTTTATGACATGTCATATTTTTATCCTGACCTCCGTTCTCGCCACAAACACAAATTAAACACGAATTGCACGTTTGTTATCCTAATCTGACAGTTTTTATTTTGCATATAAAGTCATATTTTGGTCATTTTTGTGGTGTTGGTCATATTTTAGCAATATTTGCAATTTAACGTCATATTTCAGTTATTTATTCGCTAAAGGAGCACAATTATATAGTGTATGTACTACATGGTCGAGTTAAATGTGAAATTTATTTAACCAATTTAATGTTTATGCCAACTTAAATTTTAAAATTAATGCAGTTGTTCATATTTTATAGGGACACGCAAGGTCTATAAAATATTACGAGTATTTGGAGCTGAAGAAGCGAGCAAACAGAAGCAAATTCTTTAAAAATAGAAGTTCATTACAAGTAAAACTGTAAATAATCAAAATTGTTAAAAAGTAATTCTCCGATTGAATTCATGTAATGTAAAAAATTAGTGTCTTAAAACGTTTCAAATGGAACATTTGTTTTTTGAAAATATGTTATTTTATTAGGTCATATTTAGAATTTTTGGGTCATATGTAGTCAACTTTAAGGGCATATTTGCAGTCATATTTTCAACTTTTTTAGGTCATAAACGTCCGAACCCTACTGATCACAAATTAATATTAATACTTTCACTCCCAACCGCCTCGTGGCCTACCAGCAGGCCCAGCCATTTTTATGGAGTTAGCGAAGTCTTACATCATTATGGTTATATTTAATTTCCTCCGTAGCTATTAAAGATAGGATTATGAATTTTTTACATACCTTCAGGAAGGAACACAAAGGCAGAAGAAAGATGATCGCAAATCAGCACAAAATTCATCAATGTTTGTATCATTTACCTCTTCTGGTAATACAGATTCAGCACTAAAATTTTTCACTTTCACTATCATTTCCACTATCTGATGGAATCAATTCATCCCTCGAATCTTTGTTGAATAGGCCTAATATTTCAAACAATTCTGCATCACTCAGTCCTTTTTAGAACAGAACCTACTTTTATTTATACTACAGAAACTGGCAACACCACTTACACCCGCAATGAATGAGGCTTGGGTCACATGGAATTCATGTGTTTTTCCAAACACAAAAGAAACCTCAAACAAAGCTTGTTTCTATCTGGGAAGAAGGGATTATATGCATGCAAGCACAATCTGCCGTCTGAAGAAAAAATTACTTTCCTGTTCAGATCTGGTCACCAGATACACAGCAAAATGTTAACACCCATCCTTAAGCAAGTTAAGTCACCCTGTGTACGTTGGACCTGAGAATTCTTGGGCTAGTCATGTCGCCCGTGGGAGTGAAGGTGTTAATATCTATAAGTAAATAGCAGAGTGAAGTATTGATGCCTATAGTAAAATTTTAGTACAAATAGTTTACAAAGCTTATTTCCAGGAAATAGTGTAATAAGTTAAATAAGAGCATGTGAATATTCAGAATGTGCATCGACCACTCCTTTAGCTCTAGTTCCACTCATATTTGCGCCTACCACCAGACCGACATATGAATATGCCTCACTATGAGATTTTGTACCGCAACTGGCCAGCAGCCTACAAAAGTAACATTTTCATTATTGTAACATATACACACAGTACACTGATATGTAATTTAAATTTTCTCGTGAACTCACCTCTTACAGTCTTCTCCTTCTATAAAATTTAATTTCGAAGCTGTTATAGCAATGGAGGAATCGACTTAAATTTTCTTACACACACAATATTTTGCATTCAGACTGAGGAACATGTGGCCGGCTTGCGGGATGGTGGATAGCTAAGCAGGGGAAAGAGGGCTAACCTGTGACTACTTGCTTCTGGTTGTGCTACTGTGCATATTGTTTCTTAACTTGTCTTGCTATAAGTTAGTTTCCTCTCCCCAAGCCTTGTAGAATGGAGTGAAAATGGGATCGGGTAGGTATGATAAGGCATTATTAGTGGTTATTTTTACCATAAAATGTGTTTGAAGGGACATTTCCCCAATCTTCAATTGAAACATGTTCCAAGGTATAAATAATTTCAAGTGAAATTTATGCCAACATTCTATTCTGAAATTTACCGCAAATAATATGTTGAGTTTTTATTACCATTTGCAGTGAAAAATGCTTTATTCACCGTTTCAGAATATTCACTTCTGAATAAAAATACCTAGACCAATAAAAAGTTTTCAAGTATTATTGCTACTTTAGTTCAGTCATTTTAAATGGTTGATGTACTTTGTTGAAATGTTACAGCACACCTCGTCGTCAAATAACCATAAAACCAACCATCATATTTTAGACCATGTGACACCATTTAAAAGGTCTAAAAAGAAAAGTTAACCAGGCTGTGAAAGTTTTGATTGTCAAAAATAACGGTAGAAAGTAATGACGTGTTTCATAACATTTCAACAAAATGTCACCCAAAAATACAGTAGTTTTTAAGATATTATACGATTAAAATATTTTTGTGTTCAACTTCCAGGAAATTCTCTAAGTTAAGAAAATTTATGGAGAAGTTGGAAAACTGCAACTATGCAGTTGAACTTGGAAAACAATTAAAGTTTTCATTGGTCGGAATTGCTGGCCAAGACATCAACGATGGAAATGCTACACTGACTTTAGGTAATTATCAGCTTTTCATATTCATTTCTTTTGGGGCGGGGGTGCAGAATTTGATGGGTGGAAACTAAAAGAAACTTACTCATTGTGCTGGAATATGTGTGTGTCAGCCATATATAGCATGATCTTGCCTCATCTTGTACCTACCTCATCAGCTAGTTACTTCATATGCTATTCAGCATTTCTGGTAGCTCTTAAAAGTACTGGTACCACATCTAAAAACTACAGTGGCAAGATCATGCTATATACACACTCTGTAACCTACAGCAATAATGATGATTTGGAAAAAAAAAATACAGCAAGATTAACTGTCATTCTGAAATTTCAGAAGTACTTTAGTATCATTTACCCCCAGTGCAGTCCATATCTCACATTCCACAAATACCAATACTGTGCAAGTGTATTGTTGCTACACCTTGTTCTTCTTCAGCAGAATATTATGTTATACACATTTAACAACAGAAAGGGTAACGAACTGAGAACCAAGTTGTCTAGCATGGCCTTAATGTGTATTTACTTTTTTCAGTGTCTTATTTTTATTAATAGAAATCGTAGTCTTTTTGTTACAAATAGTGATACGCATGATTACGATACCAGAAATAGTCATAAGGTGAGATCTTATTTCTGCTCATATAATAGATCACAGTCTGGAAGTAAATTCACCTCTATCAAACTTTTGAACCATTTACCAATGGAAGTGCAGGAACTGAGCAAAAGTAAATTCAGGAAAGTGGTTAAGAAATTCTTACTTTAATTTTGTTTTTATAGTCTAGAAGAGTACTTCCAGACTCCTTGGAAATACTAGAATCTGTAGTTATTATATATGTACTGACAATCGTTTACAAATCAAAAGAAAAAGTTAATTTGATAACAGTCACTCTGGCACACCTGCATCTATACAGGTATCGATAAATATTACCTGTGTTAGGTATCGGTGACAGGTGATTTCTTCTTTACTGTTGAGTTCAGTGAAGTGCGCAGATGTGAACAGAAAGTGGATTCCCTTTTCCAGTGTCTGTTGACTTAAATTTTTTCATCTGTTCAATAATCCACAATTCAGAATATTTAATCCTTAGAAGTATGATTTTCTTTAAAGTGAGGTAACTATGCAGAGATTTTAAATGTTATTCCTTGTAGCTGAATATTCTTTAAAAGCGTATTTTTAGCAATTCACATGTGATTTGAAACTTGTTATTAAAACAGAAAAATATTTGAAGCTAAAGTCCGTTAAACAGACATTCCCCTGTACCTATTGTTGGGAGCTGACGAGATGATCCGTGATTTGGTGGTGGCATGCAGGGGGAAGACTGTATTGTGCTATAACTGCACGTGTAGGGGAGCGCTGCTATTGGCTGCAGATAAGAGCCCCCTAGTCATGGCAGGGATCATCTCGTCAGCTCCCAACTGTACCTCATTCTAATGTAATGTTCTCCCATTTTTTGGTTTAGTAGTAGTAGTAGAATAGTATTTTTCTGCTGCTTGGTTTTATCCTCAGTTCAGGCATGACTCTGGGTCAAACGAAACTAAAAAATTATTTATTTTTTATGCAAAATCATGTCTTCTACCAAACCCATGATTTTCTATGCAAAATCATGTCTTCTACCAAATCCATGTGGAGCTCTTTGTTCCTTGTCCTAATGCCTTAGATTGTGCATGTTTCATACTGTAATTGTTGATTACAGCTCTTATCTGGCAACTGATGCGAGCGTACACACTTTCCATCTTAACACAGCTTGCAAACACAGGCAGTCCTATTGTGGAGAAGGAGATTGTGACCTGGGTTAACAATAAACTAACTGCAGCACACAAAAGCAGTTCCCTCAGAAGCTTCCAGGTATTTAGTTACATCCAGTTACATCTTTTAAAGATTAGCCTACTTATTTATTGCAAATTAGGGATGGGTCCTCGTTACTTTCGATACCTCAATACTCTCGATACTTGCATGGTATCGGCATCAAGTGATACTTCAGAAAACTCACTCGGTACTTTTTCGATACTTTTGTAATTCTGCAATTTAAGGAAATGCGGTATCTCTTTCTACTTTTAGTAGTCTACTAAATATAGTAAATACTTCTATTTCTCCTTGAAATGGAGAAAACCACTTTGTGACTTTTGTGTATTCATAAATAAAGACTTTCCGACTTTTAAAATGCAAACAGAAGAGATTCTTAATTGTTTCATTTCCTGTCAAACGTTTCAATAACAACCAACAAGCAAGCTGACTGTCCAAACCCCATTGTAATTTTTGAACAAAAACTTGTGAGTGGACTGTTTCAAAAACTAATTTTAGTAGAGTTTAAAAATAATTATACGCTACTGATGATATTAAATTTTGTCTTATTAAATATGCACACTTAATTTAGTTGGTATTACACAGTTCTCTCAACTTTTAACTTTTAATATACCTATTTATTGAAACTGGAAATGTTGACGGTATCGAGTATCGAGGAAAAAATTATGTAACAGTATTGAGTATTGAGTATAGAGTATAGAGTATCTAGAAAATCTGGTATCGACCCATCCCTATTGCAAATATTGTGATATTTCACTATTTTGCCACCATTAGCACCGATATTTAAATTTCTCTCACAATAGTGCAGGTGTGCCATTCTTGCAGTTTTAATCGTCAGACCTACATCATAAATCTTTTTTTCATTTTTTCACATAGTCGTTTAACCGGGCATTTTGTTATTCAGAATTATTTTTTCCCATCCATCCCTGATAACCTAGAGTCTACTATATATGATTTTTTTTTTAACTTAAAATGGCCAATACTGAATACCAGTCCTACCTTTGATCTCACGTTTTCTCCATTGTTTTTGTAATTATTTAGCCCTACAAAGGGTCTAAGTATAATATTTTAACCTTTTCACTGCTTCTAATGTAAATCTGTCACCTCAAAAATTGTACAAAAGCAGAGGTACAAGATTAACAGTTATTACTTTATGTAAAGGATTTTAACCTCCTGTTACCATTGTCATTTATGGAGATCAACTATTTGAATTAAATTTTCATCATCGATTTTAAACGTAGAGCGCAGTGACGATTTTACTTGATGATGGCTTATATTAATTTGTATAATCAGCTCAGAAAGGATTAATAAATAGAGAGTTAATTGTACAAGGGTATTGCATGGCATCTTGAATTTCTTAGAAAGTGTACCAGGTGAAATTCATTAATTACAATGGAACAACTTCATCACACTCCAGTCAAATTCTAATAGAGCATATGACTCATTTTCAAGCTCTGGTGCACATGAAGATTTATAATCAAAATAGCCAGAAGTAATACCATAAGAAAAAGTAACAAAAAAGAAACATAAATTAACTGATGATGTACATGCCTAATCTGTATCTGTATCTGGTACCCTATGATCCCCAGGTGGGGCGAAGGGGCCTCCAAGTGGAGGTTTCATTACCTATACTAATTTTGATATGCTTATTTTCCGAGAGAGGGTAGAGGGACAGGTGGTAAGCCCATCGCCTCGCAACCCCCCTCTGGAAACTAAGTAATTCTTGGACGTGAAAGGGCCGAGAAATTTAGTCCAGAGGCTCTAATTTAGGCTTGGAGTTCTTTTACGTGCCGTAAATCTACGACATGGGACCCCCAGCTTAAAGTCCCTCCCGGAGGACTCCGTGCCCAGGATTTTTACGTCCTGAAAAATCCATCGACCGCGGCCGGGTTTGATCCCGCGCCCTGCGGATCTAGAGGCGGGCACGCTACCTCTAGACCACCGCGGCCGACGTACATGCCTAATGGATGAACGAAATTAGGGAAAGGATAGCAATGGCCTAAACTGGTTTCCACAAAAGAAGGACACTGTTGATCGGAAACTAAATTTGCAGCTAGCGAAGAAACTTATGAAATGCTACACACAGAGTCTTACTAAATATGGAGCTGAAACATGGATGCTGAGGAAAAAGGAAAGGAAATATTAAGAAAGCTTTGAGATGTGGTGTTGAAGGAAAATGAAGGTGATTCAGCGGATAGATGGAATAACGAATGAAGAAGTTCTAAAAAGACTGGATGAGAAGAGATGAATCTTGGAAGTTGTAAGGAAAAGCTAACCGGTTAGGACATACCATGAGAGGAACTAGGCTTCTGCTGGATGTAATTGAAGAGTTGAGATACTGGATGACATCTAGAAGAAAAGAAGCTATGGAGAATGAAAAGATGCAGCAGAAGATAGAGAGAGATAGAGATTGGAATTTCACATGGAAGTACAAATGTGCTGCGAGGAAGAAATTCGTAACAGTAATAAATAAGTCAATCAATCATTACCCTACTGGTAAGTGTGGATCTACTTTAAATTCTGCAAGGTGCTCTGCTTTTGATATTGTTTCTTTCTTTCTTTTTATTAAGCTAGTTTTAGAAATTTTATTTTAAAATTACTTCTTATAAATTTACAATATAATTTTCTTCATGTGATATAGATATTATTAAGTGTTGTATGGCTCTTTAAAGGTATTAACATTTTCAATAACATTTGATTGACAAAATAAGTTTTCATCCTGCAGTTCATACACCAGCATTCATTCCTACCCCTTTCCCAATCATAGAGCTTACAGCTTAGTATGAAAATGAAAATTCAAGAATTTCATCTACCATAATCATGTAGGGTGATGTGGATATCAGATGACTGACTACTGTATTTTTTTGCAGGATTCATCGATATCTGATGCCAAGGTGGTCATTGATCTGATTGATACCATCAAACCCGGCACAATTAACTATGACTTAGTTAAAGATGGTGGTCCTGAGGAGGTGAGTACTACAAAATATGTTATTCCACATCAGTTTTTAATGTGTTGATTCATATATTCGGATTTAGAGTGTATTATGTTCTATGTGCTATCCACATTCAGGGTTTGATTCCTGTATTATAGTAATTATTAGGGATGGGTCCTCGATACTTTCGATCCGTCGATACTCTCTCGATACTTCCATGGTATCTGCATCGAGCGATACTTCAAAAAACTCGCTCCTACTTTTTCGATACTTGGTAATTCTGCAATTTAAGGAAATGCAGTATCTCTTTCTGCTTTTAGTAGTCTACTAAATATAATAATTTTTGAACAAAAACTTGGAAGTGGACTGTTTCAAAAACTAATTTTAGTTTTAATGGAGAGTTTAGAAATAATTATAGGCTACTGATGGTATTAAATTTTGCCTCATTAAATATGCACACTTAATTTGGTTGGTATTACACAGTTCTCTCAACTGTTAATTTTTAATGTACCTATTTATTGAAACTGGAAATGTTGACGGTATCGAGTATCGAATATCGAGGAAAAATCATGTATCGGAATCTAGTATCGAGTATCGAGAAAATTTGGTATCGACCCATCCCTAGTAATTATAGTTTATAATATAACAGAGCCCAGTGATGATGATAGCAAGATTCTTCAAAACATGTTCTATTTATAGCAGTAATTATTTATAATAGCTAAGTTGTTTTTAAATTTAACATTTCACTGTAGGCTCAGATTTTCGTGAGTAGTTGTTGTAAATACATTTTGTACTTGGTGTACGGTATTGTTTAAGTCGTCTAACTGTATTTTCTTTAGATTTCAAAAAAAAAAAAAAGTTTTTTAACATTCAGATTCTGAATATTAGGAAGGTCATTTTCTAAGCTTTTCAGATTTGTATAGGTTTTTGTGTATCAGTGTGATTGTTTTATGTCAACTCTGATGAATTGTTAAATATAATATGAACATCTTTTTTGTCAGCTAGAATGAGAGGGAAGATTGTTCTAGCAGACATAGTCACTTGTTCACAACTTTCCCATTCTTGTGGGAAAAAATGCTCATATAGGAACAAATGATGAATTAGTTAATCTTTTTTTTTTTAAATCTTGTAAACTGTCTTGGAACATTTTAATATAATTCCAGAGGAAATTTTATAGGTTAATTTTTCAAAAATATTGAGATAATGGATATCCAGATCTTAAAGTAATAATTTCAGCTCTTTACATTTCTATCATTCTTTTTCTGTTTCAGGACAATTTGGCTAATGCTAAATATGCCATCTCGATGGCAAGAAAGATGGGAGCTCGAGTGTACGCATTACCAGAAGACATCACCGAGGTCAAACCAAAGATGGTTATGACTGTGTTTGCATGTCTCATGGCCATGGATTACATTCCTAATATGGATATGAAGCAGTCATAAAATTTACCATTCCTTCCTCTTAACTTTCTTCTTTCTTCCATATAGAGTTACTTTGAAAATTATTTTTATTTTTATTATAATTATTAATATTATATATTGTTAATGAATTTCTAATTGGTTTACTTATGTGAATATAATTTTTAAAATATAAAGCGAAGCATTCCGTGTACAATTGTATTGATGTAACAGTTGAAACAAAACTTTTGGATGCTTGGAACGAAGTATTAAGGAAGGTATACATATAGTTGTGAAAATGGCATTTAATATTACCATAATTACTATACAGACTGGAAATTGTAACAGTGTGCCTCACTTATTTAATTTTAAGATTGAACAAGTTTTAGAACCATTGTTCTCATCCTCAGGCAAGAGAAAGTAGTAGTGAGGTTGGTGGAGGGTTGAAATCGTGGCTGCTGGGGAAAACTGTTCAGTTAGGCTGCTGTTAATTAATCTGCTCAGATCGGAATTTCTTTTCTTAGTACATGGATTTTTTCATGCAAGTTATTTAATTATTTAACTAATTATGTAATTAATTTACTAATTGTGTAATTACTTTTTTCCAACATTTTAATTACACATTAACATTAGGTATCCTTTCAACATAACAGCCATATTTTGAGGCTGTTAATAGTCTAATAGTCCAATAGGTATGACATGCCTCAGAGCACTCTTCCAAAGTGAAGCACTTTTTGCACATTCAGTTAACCTGAGCTCTCTTTTTATGCTTCTTGATTTCAAAACTAGATTCACTAAAATAAAAATTAATTTCTTCACATTCACTTGAACCACCTTTTGTTATCTCATCTGTCAAACCTTTTGTGGCCAATATCTTCCTTTCTACACAAGCTTGTTGCAAGAGCTGTGTAATAGATTTTTTCTTCTGTAAATAATGTTTATTCACATTCCAGTGTTACCAACAAACAAATATGAGACGAGGAGGAGTGTAATTTAAAATGTGGTTAAAGCAAACAGTACTTGCGCAATCTCTAAGATGAAGGAGAAATGGTGTGAAATCAGGAAACAGAATGATTCCATGGATCTGCCCCCTGTCCGTTAGCTTCAGATCAAATGGGTC
The DNA here is from genome assembly GCA_964059195.1 of Ectobius pallidus. Taxonomy (NCBI): domain Eukaryota; kingdom Metazoa; phylum Arthropoda; class Insecta; order Blattodea; family Ectobiidae; genus Ectobius; species Ectobius pallidus. The sequence goes on from CAXKWD010000011.1 coordinate 27,456,863, forward strand.
TTAGTCTCTTGTAGATCTTTGGTTAGCAGATCTATTCTAATAATGTCAGACCATCAACCAAGAACCAGGTGATCTTCATTCAAGAACCCAAATGATAGGTTAATGAACTCTTAGGGAGCATTCACACCGAAGTAGCATAGCAAGCGAGTCGCAATAGTTGGATGCAAGCTGTGCGCTACTCATTTTAAATCCCAAATAAACAAGTTCAGGGTAGCGTGGCAATAGTGAATCTCGCAGAGTGCGACATTAATTTCTTCAGATAGATCTGGACTTACTTCATGCGACGCTCTCGGGATGCCTTTTCAGCTGCTTACTAATTGTTAAGAAAATTCAACACATATTCGCTTGTGTAGCGGTAGATTATGGCATGAAAACTGCTGGAAAGAGAGCTACAATTTGTACATGCGTAGGCTATACGATATGGTAATCGAAACTAGTAGGAAAAAAGCTTGGATTAAAATTGCTGAAACTATATCCTCTTTAGGTAAATTACATTATTTTAAGTGGGTTTCTCAGTAGTTCAAGTGAAAATATATAATTTACGTTAAACTGCAGATCATATTCGCTACATTGGTGTGAATGCAAAACTGTGAACCATGCAACTAGATGTGCAGCCTGCATCCAGGTAGTGTGATTCGCATGCTATGCTAATTCGGTGTGAATGCTCACTTACACTGTGATGGATGGAAGCCTAATTCAGCGGTTTCTCCCAGCAGGTAGTGAATCATCCCTTCTACCAACAAAATATGCATGGACATTACCTTCTCTGATACTGGGATAATAGAACTAAGCTGTAGATGAGAGAAGTGATTCTTGAAAATGTTTGTGCAAATTGGAGAAGCAAGTGAAATAAGTGAAACATTATCTACATTAATTTCAGTGATAGTCTGTATAATAAATAAATATTTTAGGGGTCTTTATAACTGAGGAATTGTTCAAGATTAAAATTGAGAAAGTTTAATACAATATTGATACAATATTGCAAACCTGTATAATAATTATGTAATTGCATCACTCTCAACAGCTTACTAGCGCTATTTAATATTAATATTACCATACGTCATAATAATAATAATCATAATCATAGTAACTGTAACAGTGTGCTCCTATGGAAACAGAAGTTAATTAATCATTCATGAAGGTATACCTACCGATTTTTACCATTTTCAGTATACAAATGGCATTTACTTTATGTATTTATTAAGTGTGTATTGCATTGACAATTTTGCCTTAATGTACTGGCTATTTGCTCATGTTTTTTGAGTCATTTACAACATGAAAAAGTAGTGTTTGTAATATATAGTCAATAGTTATTCATTCCGTTCCATTTTATATGGAAACTTATGTGCATAAATTTATATTTGAACTTACAGATAGGAACATTCCCAGTTTGTTGGAACAAGGAAACTATTTGCTAATTCTATTGAAGACTGAACTTTATTTTAAACCCAAATTTTTTAATAAAAACATTGAGAATTACAATTGCCTTGTAGTTTCATGTGCAGCAAACTGAGATAAATTGAGTGTAATACAGATTTTTTAAAAAGTAATCATTGCATTAAAAGTTTTGTAACATTTGTATTAGACACTTGAAATGGATGCCATTTCATTAACTGCCTTCATTATTGTACTGTGTGAAGCATTCCATTTAAAAGTAAGTAGTTCAGCATTATTTTGGTGGATGAGGTCAGAGCGATATGTGCCAATGCGTTAGAAGTGTAAAGATGTTTGTTCGATTGCTTTTCCATTGTTCGTAGTAGAGACAAGATGTTTGAAAGACAGTATTCCAGTGTGATCTTCACTAACTCGCAGTATTAAGCAATCATTTGTTTTGTATCATTGCAGCACTTGCACCTAATATCCATAATCATTTGTTGTGATTGTCAATTTTCCAAGCTTTCAAATTTCTTTGTAAACTGTAGACGGAAATGGAGCCAAGTCTGTGTATGCTAGATTTAAAAGACAAAAACATAACATAACATTCCATTTAAAACCAACATACTTGAGTTTCTTCTGTTAGAATACTAGACAAGCCTTTCTTTCTTAATGTTTTTCCTCCCTGGAAGACATCCAGAAAGCAACATCCCATAAATTTTAATGAAATCAAACTTATAGCATTACCAGTATACTGAAAGTGTAAGTGTTCATTTTCTCCTCAGAATGTTGATTCTTGTGTTGATTTGTTAAAATGTGCAATAATTTTTTTCCAAAATATGCTGATCTTGAACGTAGGATATTTAAAGTATATGTGTGTTGTATAAAATAACAATTCCAAATAAATAATAAGAAAAATAGTAATATTGTTTAAAACAGTTGATGTCTGAAAATGCAGTTGTTAGACAATCTGCCTTTAGTTTATTTGCCTTAAGCCGGCCACTCACCATTGTTCCAGATGGATTGGCGTGACATCACTCCATTCCATTTCATATTTATTTCATATTTATTTAATCCATTTACAATAATGTAAAAAATTAAAGGGTCATTGACACGCTTCATTACGATACTACGCCTGTCTTGTGTTGGCGTCTGTTTCTTGTTTTAAAACATTCTGACATTTTCACAACTTTAACATTAAAATTGAAGCTGGTCCTCAAAAATGTGGTACAGTGTTCATCCTGTGTAATTATTCTTGTTGCAGTATGCAGGCCTATGCTTGAGTATTTTAATATACCCTCTTAAAATGAACCTAATGTGAATTTTAATTATATATGTTGACATAGGGGATTCGTTTGTTATATAAATTATTGTTGACGTTTTTGCTGAAGTATTAAATGGAGGAAGGAATATGAGACTTCAGAATGCATCCAAAAAATTATTATTTGAATCTCAAGACCTTGTATCAACTCAATTACAAACTAGCTATGGACAAGACCATATTAATTTGCAGTAATCTGATTATAACCTACTACATCAGATTGCCTATCAACTGAAACAATATAAAAACATTTTTACAGGAAATTCGACCTGTGCGAGAATTGAACATGAGATTTCTACTTGGTCTGCAGATGGCTGTGACTATGCAACTACCCTAAAACTAACCAGTTACATGAATGTGAAACAACAAGTCTGTCAGTTTATTAGTCTTTAAATAATATTTAAGGGTGAGAAGGGTGTTTTAATAGAATCTAGGAAAGGATAGAGAAAAACATGATATATTGCATACTATTTTTTTGGATGATAGTAATTTTAATTAATTAATTAATTAATTAATCAGTTTTGACATACTGATTTCAGTTGAAGTTTTGACTCTTGGCTGGATGACACTGTAGGTAGAAACAATTAGTAACATACGATACAAATAAAATTTACGATAGAAGATATAATTATTGAAACCATTTATATACACATTCACAAGTCCAAAGTGTCTGCTAGTCGGAGGTTTAACATGTACTAGGCCATTTGCACATACAGATTCGCTACTGACGAGCGTAACATCGTTCCATTTGTCTCTAATTACCGTAGGGGTTTCCCACACTCGCAGGGATGTGGAGCAATGTCTGCATGTGGAACGATAGAATTCAAACCTGTTGGACATCTGTCATGCCACTCAACTCTATTTAAACCCACACAAGTTTTCACACTCGTGACTCGTTTTTGGATGCATTTGGCATGCTGGAAGAACCGTGAGTGGCCGGCTTGAAGATCACTTTCCTTCCATACATACATTTCCAGCTTCTCCATCATAATGAATTCATTTCAAACCATATGATACAAAATTACTGTCACCCTGTAGCAAAATGAGAAATTAACTTAAGAATGCGACAGTAGAAACATACATCTGAAAGAGAGGAGAATTGGAAGTAATTCCAACAAATGGTCAGTTACAAAAAGAAATGCATAGGAAATTGAATAAGATGAATTTAGTGGAGTTGATAGTTCTGAAGATAATATAATTATATTAGAACTGTATGAAGCTATAGGTGCAAGTATATTGTGTGCTTATTTTAAAGGGAAAACTTATTTTTCTTTCTTATAAAAGCTAAAAAACCAATATTGTGGTTACCAATGATCATCCCATATTGGCAAGAAAAAAATCTGTTGAAAAAAGCACACTTTTTAACTTTTAATGTGTACGTATGTCAATGTGAGATTTTTGGTTTCTGTTAGAGATAATATTTCATCAAGTAAACTTAATCATGTGAAATCATGAAGTTTGTGAAGGAACTTTAATAGCGTACATTTAGAAATTTTAAGTCTAAGAACATTAACTTAATAAAAAGTAGATATTCAACTTAACTTTATAAGCAAATATTCATAATTCCTTTTTTGTGAAAGAGGAATTGGAGAATAGTATAAGATGTTCCATCTATCTTTTAATCTTCCATTGCATGTATGAGCATCCTCATATTGAACGCTAGTGCTCTTTTATTTTTATTATTTCTCTAGCTGCTTAATTTTTTTAATAGTTATTGTATTTTGAGTCCCAGGAACCTCATCTGTGTATTAATTACTTAAAGTCAAATGGTGAACTGATTTAGTACTTTCAACAATGAGTAGCAACCATATAAATGTAAATATCACAATTTATTGTGAACCAAACCTTCAAATTTACATAACTAACATTTTAAAATAATTATGATTAATAAAAGTGTATTTTACTATAATTTTTTTTAAAACTTATGATTCTTTGATGAATTTGCTAAAATTCAAGAACCATGAAGAGTAACATAAGTACAGATATTCAGAATTCTAGGTTCTGTTTTCAGGTTTTTGCGAAGGGCGAGCTCGTAGATCAAAATGTATAAAGGCACTGGCAACGAGTTGGAAGTTTGATAAATGTGAATTCCTAGTATATACTTCAGTTGGTTAGAATCCTGAGCCATCACATCTTCTGCTGGCTGTTTCTTCTGAAAATAGGTATTCCTTTTACTAGTACTAAATTCCAAAGTTACTCGTTCTACATTACAGAGCATTGCCTCATCATAAATAATTTGCATCTTCAGTATCCATGGTGTATAGATGAAGCAATAATTTATTTCCAAATTTAACAGCGGGTTATTTTCTTGTTTTAATTTTTATTAAAAAGCTTATTTCATACTTGACCGTATGGCACCATTTCAGTGTGTTTCTGCTTTCACTTTTAAAACGTAACCATAATTAATTTGAGTATAATTCCAAAAAAATGCCCTGAGTAAAGATATTTACATATATATACAGTTACCCAAATAAGGTTTTTCTTTTAAAAATTTATTTCATTGCTGGCTTTGTAATCTCTAACAAGATTAAAAGGACCTAGCTCCATTTCCTACCTGTTGAAATGTATGCTATATTTACTGTATATGTGATATATTTATAATGCAGAAGAATTTTCTGACAAATTCAGGACATTTTAGAAACTGATCATGTATTATTTTCAAATTTGTTCGATAAGGCGTGTTTAAAATCATGCAAGGCTTGTAACAGATTAACATCATTGTTAAAGAAGCTGGTGTGGGCCTATATCCAGAAAATGTAATTTATTCAAAAGAATAGTGTATGATAATATTGTTCTCAGTTCTGAAAATAAGAACAAAACACCTTGGAAAATCATTAATATCAGTGTATGAAATAAAAAAAATATTCTGACAATCTACTTTTATATTAATAATTAATTCAAAACAATTTCCTCTTGTGATTTTTATTCTTTGTATGTGCTCAGTACACTCACAAAAAATTAATTTTTCGACCTATGACATCGACTGGAGGGGTCATACATTTTTTTCACACTTGACACACTAAATGGGTATAATCAGTGACAAGTATATTATTTTACACCTACAGTTAAAATTACAACAACAATACTTAGGAGCAACAGTGCCCTTGCACCAGATATTCTACTCCTTTTTCAATTAGGAAATTGTATTAAAAAGGCAAAGGAAAATTATAATTACATGGAAATGAAATACAGAAGTAATGGATGTTCTTGATAATTATTCAGAGGTGGAGAGTTATTTTCAGAATTTGAAGTAGACAGTGTTAAATGTTTAGACAAAAAAGACTATTAAAAAAGAACGGAGTCAAACTGTCAATTCCTGCCCCATAAATAAATGCATCAAAGAAGTCAATGAAGCTATAAAGACGATAGTAACCAACCCATGATTCATAAAACAGGAAATAAAATGAGGCCTAGAATAACTACGGGGGTACGCCGTAGTGTAGTGGTTGAGGCGCTGCGCTACAAACCGGAAGGTCGCGGGTTCGATCCCCGATGAGGTCATTGGAGTTTTTCAATTGGCCTAATCCTTCTGGTGGCACTATGGCCCTGGGGTCGACTCAGCCTCTAACCGAAATGAGTACCGGGAGCAATCCTGGGGGTAAAGGCGGCCGGTGCGTAAGGCTGACAACCTTACCACCTTCATGTGCCGATTGTCTAAAACTCCAGGAACCTTAACCTCCTGGAACCCTCTGGGCCTCCATGGCCTGTAATAGGGAACACTTTACTTTACTAGAATAACTACATCAGTGCTCCAAACTGTTAGCCAAATAGTTAGTAGGAAAATTAAAGTCTTGCCCAAAATACATCAGAATCGGAACCTTGTTATTAAATATATACATGCATGGACAATCGTCAATCTTAAACTTAATACATTACATAATAAAATTTCACAAGTCTCTATGTAAAATAGACGATTTTTACAAAACAATACTCTAAAACACTCTTATACAGTATAATTATTCAACAGCACATACAAATTTTGGCTGATGTAGATGCAATTATGACAAATATGAACCCCAATTAATATTAATAAATCATCAACATTATATAGACATTTTTTAATTAGTATACTCTTAATATTACATGAGTACAATACCAGAACATTCCATAATATACATATGACCTGTCATAGGTCGACCAGAAGTCTTGAGAGTATCTCACACAGCGGTAGTAATTTTTATAATATCTTGCAATTCAATATGAACAAATTTAAATATGAAGGTAAAACTATTTTATAGACCACTTGCCTTTTGCATAGAAGATTATGTAAGTTTAACATGTTTGACATTAATTATGAGGGAATTAATCAAATAATAATTGCAATACTTATTCTACTTAGTTAAGAATGCATCATTTAGTAATTATTTTAAATAAGTTCATTTTAGCGAAATAAGGAAATTAAATTAGTTTTCATGTTACATTTGGAGTGGGGGAAGGAACACTACATACGAAAAGGATCTAAAGTCAGTAAACTAGGCCTCGCTTGGATTAGACTCGGTGCGTGGAGAATGATTAAGGTCATAGATGAAAACGGAATGAGAGTTTGTCCATTATGTAAGGGGGAAGAATCATGGTTTCATATTTTGGCGAATTGTGAAGGTTTGGAAAATTGGAGGGGAAAATATTTACCATTATCTTTTATGGAATCAAATAGGGATCAACGGAAATGTTTGGAGTTACTGACGGGGAAAAACGTTGAGGAAGGCATTGGGAAGTTTTTAATGAAGGCGAGACAGCTCAGGTTTGAAAAAGCGACGAATTGGAGAGCGGGTGTGGAGGGTAAGGAATAGATTTAGTTTGTTTGTGTTATTTTGAATTTATATTATTTGTTCTTTTTTTTTTTGTGTGTTTTTGCGTAAGCATGGACGGTCCATGCGGACCCATGCGACTGTTTGCATTGGAATTTGTAAAAAGTTAATGATTGTAATAAACACTTACTAATACTAATACTAATGTTACATATTGTATAAGCTAGATTTCAGCATTCTACACAATATCTCAAACTTTTTCTCTTCCTCTAAAATTCTACAAAACATTAAATGTTTATTTTTACTAAGATATCTATAGCATCTATGGAAGATCTTTTCATAAATCCAAACTAAGACTCGTTTAAAATTGAGTTTATATATATATTAAAAAAAAACAAAACAAAAAAACTATATAGTTGAGTGTAAATAATGGTTTCAAAGGTCTTACCAAACATTATGATTATGGAAATTAGTCTATAGCTCGAGGGAGAATTAGATTAGATTAGATTAGATTTTTATTTAGTCCAACTGAATGCAGTCATATTATGGAACTTGTCAAATGATTACACACAAAGCATATACAAGTTTACAGTTCCACAGTCAATTTATTATAAATGAATTACAATATTTACTTAATTATCTGTTTGAAACACTTCCACTGTTGCTGCAGTATTCGGAGATGCCTGGTAGTACAGTTGCATGTTACCTGAAACATAAAGAAGAGAGGACAGTATCTACAAGAAAAGAAAACAACTTATATTAGCTTAAGCAGCGAAATCTCCTTGGAGATAGCAGGTAGTCCCGCAGTAGTAGGTTAGTTTCAATGGCCAGGAAGAAGGTAATAAAAGTGTTTAATGCCAAGGAACCTAATTGTACTCATGATATTCTGATTTTTTTCTGAAAGAGTTTACAATTTGATGGATAAAGCGTACTGTTTCCAAAATACTGATGCATGGCATTCGTAAAATTTTTAGGTCCTTAAAAACATTCTTGCGCTCTGACCTGATAGGTACTTGTTTTATAATTTTGAGTATTCTTTTCTGTAGTTTGAAGATCTGAGGAGATTTTGATGATCCCTATGTGATAATACCTTATGAGAGAAATGAATGAACATAACCAAATATACAGCATCTTAATAGATCTAGTGGTAATGCTTTGAAGTGCACAAAGTTCTTGGCACTCTTCACTTTCTAATTTATATAAATTACCTTGTACTAAATTTAAACAATGACTGTAAACCTGCCCTTTTAGCCGATGATACAAGTGTACTAATAGCAAGCCACTCAGTACAACTCTTGAATATCGAAGCCAATGAAGTATTTGAAAAAATGAACAAGTGGTTTTTAGCAAATAAACTAAATCTAAATTTTGACAAAACATTCCTTTTAAACTTCTCTGCCAGTAGACAATCAACACACCATTTACAAGTTTGTTACAATAATAAATATATAATAATGAGATAAATTACACTAAATTCCTTGGTTTACATATATAGACAGTACCTTATGTTGGAAGCAACATGTTCAACACATTATTCCTAAATTAAGCTCAGCTTGTTTTGCAACGTGATCTTTAAATTTCTTAAAAGCATTGACATTTTGAAATCTGAAAATCTGTATAATTTTAATATTTCGACTCAATCATGTCGTATGGTGTAATATTCTAGGGTAATTCCTGTGAAAATTAAAAAAAAATCTTACTGCAAAATGTTTAAAAAAAGAGTCAAGCAAGGAATTATTCAAAACTCATACAATTCTGCCCTTAGCTTGTGAATACATCTTAGTACTAATTATTTTTACGTAGATAATTTTGAGCATTTTATAACAAATTCCAATATACAGAAAATCAACACAAGGGATAAAATCAATCTTCACAAGCCAACACCACATCTTACTTTGCACGAAAAAGGCGCTTTTTTATTCGGCAATACAAATATTTAATATAAATATCTCCTAGAGACATTAAAATGTGTATTAATAATAATTACATCCTAAAATAGAAACTAAAAGATGTGTTTTAGAGATTTGTATTTTTGAGCGTGGATCAACTGTGCCATTTAAATATTGTACATTGTGCGCATTTTCAAACTGTGTACTCTCTGGTGACATCACGTGGTGTACTACAAATGCGTTTCCGGTTATGGCGGCCACGGTGACCATGTGACAGAATAAACATGTGACCGGTGTACTTGGATGAAGAAAAAGAATATAATATTCAAGTTTAATACCTTAGTTTTTTAAGGGTACATAATGCTGTAAGATCATGTTTTTGTTTTAATTTTGTTCTTTTTATCTTTAGTTTTAATTAGTTTTATAATTTGACAATGTCTGTAACAATTATGTTTTAAAAGGCAAATATAATTGAATTGAATTGAATGAATATTAATTTCTGAAGTCATGTAAGTGGTTTAACAAAATTTGTAAATATGGTTCGTAACAGTAGTGTTATGACATTTCAAAATGTAAAATATCTTTACTGGGATAAGTCGTGGTTAATTATGCCTTGCACCGCCCACCTTCCATTACGTATTTTGGAACGTTTGACAGAATCCCAAAAAGTTGTGGTTAATTATCCCATTCACTGTCCATTACGCCGATATCTTGAAGCGTTTTATAGTGGCAAATTATGTGAATAATATGGGAAAAAATAGTTTTATGCTGCACACTATGCTCTCTAATGGGAGCCATCTCGGAACTCGGGGTTCAGGGTTTCATCGCAGAATAAGACATAATAAGGGAAAAAAGAAATATAAGGTGCATCTTCGCATGAGACATATCCCGGAATGAGGGTAGAATCGGGCGCACCCGAATCCCCTTTCCACTCCATATTCGCCTACCGGCTTCTTCCCCGCCTGATCGCTTCCCCTATTTCGCCGGCCGCTACTCAACGCCGGTAATGCAGCTCACTGTGTTATACGCATGGGCATAATGGAACTTTACGTCCCACTCTTCTCCGCTCAAATGCTCAACACCGGTAATAATATTTCACAATAAAAAAAGAGCCTTGTACCAAACATATTTCACAATTATAAAATAAGAGAAAATAGTTTTATGCTGCACCCTAGGCTCCTCTCTAATGAGGCCCGCCTGGGAAGGTGGGGTTTAGGGTTTCGTCACAGAAGAAATTCAGTGTGAGACATAATAAACCTCATGCTATTGATAAGTCCAAAACTGAGTTTAGCGTGTTTTGCTTTAAGAATTTTGAATAATTACTACAGGATGCATTACTTATGGTATATTTTGCATATTTTCACTCGGTAATGAGGTACGGGATCATATTCTGTGGCAACTCTTCCCATAGGGAGAAAATATTTAGATTACAAAAGCGGGCAATAAGAATAAAATGTGGAAAGAAAAAAAGGGAATCTTGTAAACCGCTGTTTGAAAAATTAAAAGTCCTCACTCTTACAGGGGAGTATATACAGGGTCTTTATTATAAGTTGAGACCGGGCGACCGGTGTTTTCACTCTCCGCTACGGAGTCCGCATTAGCCGCCGGTGACGCGCGCGCGGCTTCCCTGCTTAAAGTGTAGGCTATATAAGTATTACATATCTTACCATATAACATATGTTGGAAGTGTCGTCCTTCCTGTGTTATACAGGCATTGTATCTGGAAACCCCATTCTGGCTGACGCGAGTGAGTTCTTCCACTGTAATGCCCCTAATTTCATTCGTAATGTTTTCTTTCAGCTCCTCCAATGTGTGAGGATTTGTTCGATAAACCTTATCTTCATCACATACACGTCCAGCAGACTCGTACTTAAAATAATGTTTACACACAAAAATACGATGCTGCAGCGAAATGGGTCTCACCATGTTGACACTTTAACAATAACTGCACGTGCCGATGTTGCATCAAGGTCAGACCGGCTGCGCGCGCCTTCCGTCGCCCGGTCTCAACTTATAATAAAGACCCTGTATATACTCTGTTATGTGTTATGTAGTGGATAATATTGATAAATATCAAACTAATTATAGTGTACATGGACGTACTACCAGAAACATGAATGATCTACACAGACCAAATAACTCGTTAAAGCTCTTTCAGAAGGGTGCTTATTATTCTGCAATACAGATATATAACAAGCTTCAAAACATCTGTCAAGGAATTTTTAATAACTCACACTTCTACAATTTAGAGGAATATTTCCAGCTTGGATAAATTTGTCAGTTTGGAGTTTCTGTAATATTATTGTTATGTTCTATATCCTTGAGCCCTGCTCAACACAGGATCTACAAAATGAGATATCTATATCTACATCTAGGCTGACTGAGGGTGTTGACCACCTAACCTACTGAATGTTGCTGGGAATCCCGTAATCACAAGCTTATTATATCGATTTATAATTTAAAAATCGATATAGCACTTATCGTCTTGAATACTACACAAATGCTTTTTACCACTGCGGAAGTCAAAATATGCCTCCTCCATCTGACGTATTATTAGGGAGGCAGTGACCGCTGCCATGATAGCTTGCGCTAATGTTGAAGATTACCCAGCTATTTTTGTGTGTTAATTAGAACGTGATATCAAACACATATTTAAAATAACAATAGACTTATGTATTAAGACCTACCTCAAATTCTGGAATCTTGTCATGACTAGAATTCCTTAGCAAATGTTGGCATTTCCTTAATAATTGGATCAGAGGGGTTTGTATCTCCACAATTTTAAGATAACGAAATCTGTATTTCATAGATTTGAGAATAACTTATTAGTCCAAAAACACTTATAGGAAAACACCTAATGTTATGAATAAATTTTATTGCCATTACAGTCTATGAAACGGTTTACTAATAATTAGGGTTCGGATGTTTATGACCTAAAAATGTGGAAAATATGCCCTTAAAAATGACTAAATATGACTGAAAATGTTTAAATATGACCTAATAAAAGACATAGTTTCTAAAAATAAATGTTCCAATCAAAACATTTTTAATTACACTGAGTTATTACATCACATCACATCACATCACATCACAATTTTACAGGTGATTTACAGTTTTACTTGAAATTAACTTATAGTTTTAAATAATTTTCTCCTGTTTGCTCGCTTCATTAGCTCCAAATATTTTGTAAATCTTGCATGTCCCTATAAAATATGATCAGTTATATTAATTTTAAAATTAAGTTACCTATTAATTTGGCAAAACATTAAATTAGTGAGATAACTTCCAAATTTAACTCAACTGTTTAGTGCATGTACTTTATAAATGTGGTCCTTTACCAAATTTATAATCAAAATATGATATTGAATTACAAATATGACCAATACCGTAAAGTTTACCAAAATATGACTTTATATGCAAAATAAAAACGGTCCAAAAAGTATAACAACAGTGTAATTTGTGTTTAATTTGTGTTTGCGACGAGAATGGCAGTAAAGATAAAAATATGACATGTCATGAACTTCCGAACCCTACTAATAATATTAGCAATATTTACTAATTAATGTTAACTAATCTTAAACTGTTAATGTATTTGCTAATAATGAGAGTGTGAAACAGGGCTCAGTCTGATAACTTTATAACTGAACACTTTGTTTTACAGGGCACAACGAAGCGGAGATTTCCACCTTGAGCTGACCTCTGCATGTGACTTCCAGTCTTCGTTGAATCTGGCGTGAAGGACACGTTGCTTCAACATTAACATGTAAGTTTAAGAAAATGCAGCTTCTCCCCTATCTGTTCTAGAGTCTCAATAATCCGAGGTGAAACAGACTGAAACTACCTCAAACTATAAAAAAAGACTCGGGCTTACAAAATTACATGGAAAAAATATACTTATCGTAAACATTAAAGCCCAGCAGTTCAGAAAACAAAAACATATCGATTGCTAAGTAAAAAAAAAGTCAAGTACTATATTTACTCAAATATAAGTCACCCCTGAATTTAAACCGCACATGCCTTTTTAACCCTAAAGTAAAGGAAAACTTGAATTAACCCCAAAGTGAAATAATAAATTGTCTCTTTTTCATATCATTTAACAAGATTTTAAGTTTGAGATTTTATTGCAAATCAGTAGCTTAGCTCTGCGGATGGTAGCTGGAATCAGATTAGTTTCCTTCCCAACCACCAATACTGTTTTCTAAGGGTCTGATAGCTGTTACATTTCTTAGGAATTCCACAAGAGAAAGGTTCACTAGCCCGGGTGGAGATAGGTCATCAAGTCTAAAATCAACCCTTACCTGTGCAAAAAAGTACCGTGAGTTTGGTTGATTCTTCATCATGCACAGCATTTGTTATTAAAACACTATCAAGCAAAGTGTTCCCCCTGCCTTGGCTATGTTGTGAATTTGCTGTCTTTTTCATCAGCACTAGAAACTGTCTTCGTTCACAAACGAGGCTTCACCAGAATCATGAGCTTTTTTTTCTGAGTGTTTCCATCCCCCCCACTCGTACTCCCAAAACCCCCAAATCGTTGGTGTCACTGTGAACTCCATAGGGAGTACCGGTACTCTCTAATTTATTCAAACAAAGTTTCCCTCTATACTTCATAGGGGCCGAGATATAAATGTTTTAAAATTTCAACCCCCTCCCCCGACCACCCCTTTGGGCCAATTTTGCTCATTAACGAACTTGTCAGAAATATTGGGCCTAGAAATAACAATAAAATTTGGTTCAAATATCTTCAAAATTACGGTCGCTAGCACAATTTTCTTTTTTTGAACAGGCGGTGGTTTCATATTAGGGAGGCATTCTCCGGTGCCAGATATGAAAGAATTTTTCGAAAGTCATGACATGGTATCAATTGCAATAGGTAGTCCAAAAATTTCAGCTCGGGTTTATGGGAAAATTTAATTGAGATTTGAAATACCTAGACTCTACTGTATCCCTTCAAAAATCTAATGTGAAACACATAACTTCCTCTACCCTTACTATATTCTAGTTTCAACATCATTTAAAGTGGCATTATTCATGAGACAATACATTAAACCATTGTTTAATGGAATAAGTTTATGGAATAAGTGGCTTATAACTACCCTTCACAGAATTTATGGGAAAATGTTTCAAATGAAACAGTCAATTTTAAGAAAACCACAAAAAAATTAAATTCTCTCTATGTGCTTCGTGTTACATCTCTCAAGGATATACACAACACATTGTTTCATCCTCAGCTGGAGTTTTTATGAAATCATTTCTCAAATAAAAGTTTTAGCTGCAAGGATAGACAATTGTGTTACAGCTGTGTGGAGTTTTCGTTATGTAAAATAGCGTTGAAAATAGTAAAAGGTCTTCTTCAATAATAGCATGTTGATTCCCCAGAAGATATCTAGCCCAGATATAAAATTTTGTTTTTATATGATTTTTCATTCTCGAGCTAAGCTATGCTGAAGACACACACCCAGGCATGTTTGTTTAGGGGTAGAGGAAGTAATGTAAAAGAAAACACACTATACGGCTTCATGCTATATGAAGGAAAATGGTGAACGCTAATCCCTGCCGATTCTTTGTGCGTTGGTGCTGCCAGAAGAAAGAAAGAGAGCGTAGATTTCCTGCAGCTACTTCCGAGAGGTGCATGATTGATCAACAATGTTACTTATCAATCAAAACCTCATAACTCGACAACCACTTGTCGTAGAAACATGGGTTTTGTACGGCTGGCTTCAGAGACATTTTTTCTTTCTCGTGGTACACTTAACATGAAGTTTCTTGTGCAATTGAAATTGGACAACTTTCTGCTTCTATTAAGCATGTAGTTGCCGTGCTATCATTTACTGCTCGCATAGGCAGGTCTCGCTAAAACCCCACCTGATTTTGCTTCGTACAGCATGAGCCATATAAGTCTATTAGTGACACTAGTGTGCCATATTAAGAACTAACTAAATTCTTGAAGATTTTAACTGATTACAGGCTTTAATGGCCGTAGCAAACAACAGCCAAGCATAATCAGCAGCGACAAAACCAAGACCAATCAAATGCTCATGGGAATTTTAAATAAACATATTTGGCCATCTTGTTCTGCTGCTGAAAGCAAAATAAGGAAAATAAATAAGATAGCAGCTTTTTTATATGCAATATTTGTTGCCTGCTTCAGAATTCTGGTCACCAGTAGTGATCTGGTGAACAGTAATTTTATGCCATGGCCTACACTGTTCTCAAGCTGTAATTAGATAACCTTAATAGAAAATAACCAATAAAAAAAATAATAACAAACCCCAATTTGTAACGCAGTAACGCTAAAGTGGCAAATTTTAAATAAACAGTTTATTCGTTATAATTATATAATTTATATATAATATAAGTTATAATTTTCAACTTTTGAGTTCACATTACAGTGATTGTCGTAACCAGTACTTCGTAGCGTAATACACCATTTCAGGTCATGTTTGTGTCCACTTATTCACAGTTTTACATTCTACAGGTTGCAAACAATATTACGTCATCAAATTTAGCCCTTTTTCGTGTTTCCAAAACAAATATATCACACTTAGGAGCAACCAACATTACACAGTGTTTCTCAGAATAAAACTTAATTGGGTCTGCCTGGGTGGCGCAGTCAGTATCACGCTGGCTTTCTGTGCCGAAGATTACGGGTTTGATCCCAGCCCAGATCTATGGCATTTATGTGTGCGTAAATGTGACAGGCCCATTCTGTAGGTTTACAGGCATGTAAAAAAAGCTCCTGCAGGACAAAATTCTGGCCCACCAGTGATGGTCACAGGCCATCCTCGTTGTTAAATAACCATATACCAACCAAGACTTAATTTATTGTTTGTACTTTTTTGAGAATCAATGCAAACTAAACTAAACTCCATGTCGCTACATCCCTGAAGGGACTTGGCCTACCACCCGACCGCTGCATCATCTACCATAGGCAGATGGCAGTATTGGGGGCATGTGGTCAGCATGCTGACACACAAGGCCGTTAATGGTGGTTTCCGTGACCGGATCAATGCAACCCCACCTTCCTTTTAATTCTTATAATCAGACATTCACTATAATTGTAAAACGTTGCTCTTTAGTAAGGGACTAAATTACATAGAGCGTGAAATTTCCGATAAGTCATTTATGCATCAAATTGACTTAATATTTGTGTATAGCACGAAGCATTTGAACAGGGCCGTCGCGTGATTTCTTGGCGCCTGGGGCAAGATTTCGTCAGGCGCCCCCCCCCCCCCCCAAAAAAAAAAACTTAATCCCACGTGCACCCACCCGACATTCCACCTATCTGTAAGGATTCAAACACAAACACACAGCGGGCGACGTGACGCGACACTATCAAATACATATAAACATAATGGGGTTAAACACGCATTATTATTAGGTTATTATTATTAACAGTATACAAGCAAATCCAGCTGTTCAATTTTGAGCAAATATTTATTTTGGGGTAACTTAGAAAATATAAAGTTATTGGTGTCAAATATTTATTTGTTCAATAAATACAAACAACGTAATATTCAAAATTCAGTTATACTTAACTTTAAAAATACGTTATGTACATCTAACATATTATTTCAAATTTTGTTGTTTTATTTTTGCCATTGCCGCGGCGCCCGTGGCGATCGCCCCGGTCGCCCTGCCCATGCGACGGCCCTGCATTTGAAAATATCGGGAAGTTATCTCTTATAATTTGAATTGTCCTGTGTTTGGCTGTTGTTTGTTGAAGTTTACAATCAGTTAAAATATGTAGTTTCTTTTAACAATTTGTTTGCAAATTAGTTGTTGCCTTGTAAAGTAGTACATTACGCATCTAGCCTATAATGGCATTTATTAAGATACATACTCGTAGTTTATTAAACGAGCATAATTTCCATACGATTATCTTAATTACCATTGTAGGCAAGTTGCATACAACTAATCCTAGAATTTGAAGGAAGTTTATATAGTGAAGTTATAATCAAATTGAAACTTGAGATGGAGGTTTAACATACGTAACTTCACTTAATTCAAGCACTAACCTGAGGGGTTAGTGCTTGAATTAAGTGAAGTTACGTATGTTAAACCTCCATCTCAAGTTTCAATTTGCATACAACTATTTTTGTTCGACCATAATTAAATGTTTAAGTTTTGAGATTTTTAATATCATTGTGTAATCAGCTGATGGCGTATGGTTAATTCAGAGCTTGTTCTTTAGAAGACAAAATAAATTTAATTCAGTATAATATTAAAGTTGACATGAACAGAATTAATTTTATTTTAAGTACAGACTTTTGTTTCGCAGTCTCATTTGCTGCTCTCAAGTTTCAGGATCATTCTGTGTTTGATAGTAATCGATACCACATCTGTGTTGTAATGAAAATCTAGGCCTACATCGTAATGGATACATCACATGTTATAAGCTTATTTTAATATGGTCGAACAAAAAATATAACTAGCATTTATTATTTAAGTTGAGTTAAAGTATTCGAGGTGTGATAAAAAAATATGGTGAATACAGTGAAACCTCTGTATAACGGACACGTACTGGACTGTAAAAATTGTCCGCTATAGAGGGATGTCTGCTCTAGAGAGGTTAAAAAATTCTGGTGTAAAATAATCTACAGTATGTACGTGATATTGTTATACAGTAAATGAAAATCATTTAGTTTACACTAATTACACAGATATGTTATGTTGTAGGCCTACGTATTGCAAAAGTCCCGAACACTATACTTTAGTCCACTTTAGGCCTACCATCAAAATTAAAACCACACTTTTTACAATGGAATATGCCTATACAACTGTAGTTCTGCGTGTATGAGTCGAGCGCACTATTAACATGTGAAAAAATCTTTAATGTTTGTTTGTTTTGTACATTTTGGTTTTGTGTCAAAACTAAGTCAATAGAAGAAGAAAAGAAGTTCAGTACAATACAGTATACTGTAGTTATACGGTTTTCTCGTCAAGTGTCTGTTAAGAGAGGCTTTATAAGTGGATTTTTTGTGTCCATGAACGTAATATACGGTGTCCATCTTAGAGGGGTTAATTATTATGAAGTTTCATTATAGTGACCTAGGGACCAGAAAAATCGTCCGTAAAGAAGGGGTGTCGGCTATGAAGAGGTGTCCGTTAACAGAGGTTTCATTGTTATCTTATTACAAACAAAGTAATAAGTTTACATAGAATTTTAATTAATCTCCTTCAAAGTACTGTCCTTGGCCAGTGATGCACTTGTCCCAACGTTGAATCCATGACTGGAAGCATTTCTGGAAGGCTTCTTTCGGAAGGGCTTTCAGCTGCTGTGTCGTGGCCGTCTTCATGTTGGGAATTGTGTCAAAACGTTTTCTTTTTAGTACGCTTTTTATTTTTGGGAAGAGCCAGAAGTCTCAGGGTGCTAAATCTTGTGAGTAAAGTGGAATTGGACAGACAGGAATACTTTTTCTGGTAAAAAACTCGTGAATCAGAAGCTACGTGTGGCACGGTGCGTTGTTGTGACAACGAAGAAAGCCACTGCTCTATTTCTGGTCTCTCTCTTAGATGTTCAGTTCTTCGGTAAGCTCTCTAATAGTCATTTACGTGTTTGAACGAACAAGTGCTGCCATTTTTTGCATGTTTCCTTCTGTTTTTGAAGTCTATGGATGTCCCAACCGTTGACGTCTTCAACCAACTCATTTCCGTTTTTAAATCGCTCATGCCACTTGTAAACAGTCTTCAGAGTTACCACATTATTGCCATCCTCTGATTCCAACATTTCATGATCTTCTTTGGCATTTATTGTAACTTAAAATAAACTTAATGTTGACATGTTCGAAATCTATGATGCACGACAGACACGGTAAACATGACCTCACTCTAGCGGCTCTGGAAGCTGATTAACAAATTAGAATATGTTCAAACTTAACACTGCTTATCTCAACAGATCAGGCTATTGGACAAATTACATCACATGGCTGCAGTGTCAGTAGTTGCTGCTATTAAAAAATCATTCACCGTATTTTTTTATCACACCTTGTATCTATGAATTTATTTTTTGCATTTTTTTTTTCTATTTTATGTTAAAGAACAAATAGAGTAATTCCTAAAAAGCTGTAATGCTGTGTAACAATAATATCGTCTAAAGTTCTTAATTTGGCTACTGCCATCAGCCTTGGAACTTCGTGCCCTGACATAATTAGTGTGTTATTTAGAATCGTAAATATTGTTTAGTACAACTTTCACCATATTTGTGAAGTTCCATTTTACAAGCTGGGGTGTAAACATAAGTGCAAGCCAAACTTTATTCAGTTTCGTTTAAAACAATACAAATTTCATTTCTCTCCATCCATTAAACGTTTATAACTCCTAAACATATCGAAGGACTTTTTAATATTGGTTCATTTTTTCCCTTATTTTTATAACTTCAAGAGAGATATAAATTTCTTTACAACTTAGTATTTTCAGCAAATATTTCTGCTATGTTCAACTGCTTTCATACAAATTGTTGCCAACCAAAAGAGCCTGAATTCCGCTACATAAGAAATTACCCCCCAAAAAAAAATTCATTACATTCTATGCACAAACGAACTGAAAGTATTTTCCTTTTAAAATTTACGATTCAAAATAAAATAAATGTCTTAACGATGTTTGACCGTTATAAGAACTTAACAGCGCTAGCGGTTAAGGGGTTAAATCTCCCTCCAGGTCACAGATTAGAATTATTCTCTCATTTTCACCGAGGAATGCAAGATAGTTTAAATTTCACATGCGATAAAATTGTTGATGGTATTAATAATTAGCTTTCACCATACATAACAGAAATTTGATAATGATTTCAAATGCATTAGTTATCAGCGTTGCTTTACATTCGCCAAATCCCGCTGCAGGATTCATAATGGCGGAATATCAGTAATTTTAAGTAATCATGGAAGTCAAAACAGTTTGGTATGTTTAGTTGTGTATATTACTGCAGGAACAGCAACTAATCAGCTGGCTGACTGAATACCATTTTTTAACTCTTGTTTGCTACAGCGCTTCACACAGAACTCAAGACTGTCGGGAGTAGATTCAGTTGTGATTAGGTCTATTGGGCATTTGAAAAGTAGAATCAAATTGTGATGTGTTAAAAATAGAATAACAAACTTTTTATAAACAGTAGATGAGATAGAAATTGTGATCAAAATAATAATAATATTAATAATAACAACAACAACAACAACAACAACTTCATTGAATAAGAATAAGTTTGTAAAGAAAATCGAAGAATTAATTTCATCAGCTCATAATGGGCTCAATGATTTTTAAAAATTTTTATTACCATGTATTTCGTAATTTTTAGCACCCCCAGATTAAAATCGTGGCTGTGCCGCTGCTCTCTAGCAATTGTTTTGTTAACTTCGTGCTTGCCTGTTAAGCTCTACGTAGCAGTCTTACATCTTAAATACAAGTTGTCAAGCTTTTCAACTGATCGGTTTATCCAGAAAATCATGAGTTGTATTATGATTATTTCTTCATTAAGTAGTAAGACATCTGAAATTCAGTGTGTTTCATATAAATCGGTATAAGTGCACTTTAGCTAAGTTTACAATTTATGAGCAAACCAAATTTTTTATGAATCTGAAAATCCACTCAAATTGTTCAGGAATTTCCACAGCATTTTTTACACACTTCACGCGCCTTTTGTATCTGTCACGAAAACCTCAGAAAACAACAATTAAAATCGTGATTTTTCCCATACAAAGTCTTAGTAATGTCTACCATGGCCATTTGACGATTAAACCAAAATCTGAGTTGAGAGCAATACCAACGTGACAGCTAGTAACACACTGTAGTTACACAAATTAGAACGTAAGCTTTTCTTTTGTACAATTTTCGGTAGGGATGAAAAGTAGGAACTTTACAATAATCAGTAATGTTTAAAATAGTTAGGCCGAAGTGTATATGATATTAAATTGCAGAATATACAGTTTTAAGGCTGGGTCAATCCATATGAAATCATCCAATGGGTGTTGCTGACATATTTTATTATACTTTTAAGTATATATTTTCTGTTTCTATGTGTATCTGGGAGTACAAAACCATTTTTTTTACATTTTTATCACTAACGCTTTGGCAAATAGTGGCCATTTTGCTTAGAAGGATCTGTCGTTTTTGGCATTTTCAAAGGTTAGCGGTAAGTTAAATAACTATTTTATTTATGAAGATATCAACTTGAAGTAAAAACCATCTTAATCTACAAGAAACATTCTACAATTCATGTTATGACCAAAAATTAGTTAGGTCTTAAGGAAATAATCTAAAACTTTATTAGAAAATGCAGTTCCGATTAGAAAAAATTAACAACTTTATAAAACATTTTTTCATAGAAGGGATGAAAACACATGTTTCTTATTTTCCCCCCACAAAGATAAAGTAGATCACTAGATGCTAGTAAAATTTGAGATCATTTATGTAAATCCTTTAGGTTTTATGAGTCTTCAAATATCGAGATTTTGCAAAATTGTTGATGTTCAAATTAAAATATCTCAAATGGGACTGAACAGAAAAATCTGAAATTTTCTCAAAATATTCTTCTAGTGCCTAGTAATCAACATATACAATTTCATCACTGTGTTCTGACCAGAAATATTTTATTTTTAATAAAGAAAATGCTAAAAAATAACACTGTCAAATGAGCAAATAACGGTGTTAAAATACAATAAAAATCATCAAAAACAATATAATTTTTTGTTGTTGCTAGTAAAATTAAATATGTCATAAAACTAACATATTAAAGAATATTATAGGAGAAAAATTCATTCCAATGCTCTACCAACTGAGCTAAGCCGGACTGCATATGACATGACTTGTCTGTCTGTGAGGTAGACCATTAGGGCAATCAGTCATAGGAGAGAGGTTCCATCTGGTGCTGTGAATTGAGCTCCAGCTTAGCTCAGTTGGTAGAGCATTGGCCAAAGGTCCTGGGTTCTAGTCCCAGTGCCGGAGGAATTTTTCTCCTATAATATTCTCATGTAATGTCCAACAGAGACAATAATCTGTGGTTCATGAATGCTTATATATCTTAACATATTAAATGTTCATTGGTAGTAGTCATAGTGATCAATACTCCAGTTGAAGGAGACCATATTGCCACATTTGCTGAGCAATACAGACTCCTCTGAACCTCCTTTGTTCAGTAATCAGTAGCTGTGCTTGACTGAAAATAGCAAAAACGTTGCCCCTTCACTTAAAAAAATATCAATTTCACCAAACAACCATTTCATAAAATAATGGAATTTTTCCCTCAAAGAGAGAAGTTATAAAATTATTGCAATTGGGTGGTCAAAAATAAGTTTAAAACCTCAAATTCTCTGAATTTTAAGGACTTAGGTGTATCTGAAGTGGTTTCATGTGTAAAATCTGTCGATTTACTTATTT
The DNA here is from genome assembly GCA_964059195.1 of Ectobius pallidus. Taxonomy (NCBI): domain Eukaryota; kingdom Metazoa; phylum Arthropoda; class Insecta; order Blattodea; family Ectobiidae; genus Ectobius; species Ectobius pallidus. The sequence goes on from CAXKWD010000011.1 coordinate 27,479,563, forward strand.
ATTGCATTGAGTTACTTTTTTTTGCCATTTTTAGCATGATTTTAACACTCTTTAATACCAAGTAGTCAAGAGTAATCAGCTATGTCCATTTTCATTTGAGAAAATATACATCTTAAGGTACAATTTGGTATAAGATTAACTTCAAAAAATATGTGTGGTTAATTACTATGTAAAATAACAAACAAGGGAATTTTTGTCCCACCCGTAACCGTGATAGTTTTGTTAAATTATTATTAATGAGTTAAATAAATGTTTTGACAACCTGGAAACAGTTTATAATTTGTATTTAATCCCTCATACCTTCATTAATAACAACATTAAGACCCTAACAGTAATAGCAGAATAGAAAATGAGCTTTTGTTTTGCATCATTAAAATCAGTGTCCAAATTATGTCCCACCCGTAACAGATTTTGAAAAACAAATTTAAAATATTCAGAAGAAATTTTAAATAATGCTTTGCATGTAGTGTGAAGGAGAAGGCATTGTAAATTTTACAGAATGTGAAGAACCAATTCTAGTTTATTATTTATGATATGTAATAAACAAAAATAGCTTCTATAATTTGTCAGAATGTCCCACCCGTATTTATGAAATGGCTGCCAACCACCAGTTCTGATCATAATGCAGGCAACAATGTCCTTTATTTCGAAAGGTCTTATTTCATTTTTGGGCAAAATGGAAATACTGTGTTCACCATAAATATTACTTTTTGAGTGAATGTAACACCTTATGATGATAGAAGTTTGTTCCACAGCTGAGCCAAAGGTTTAAAAAATGTTTATACAAGTGTATAGGAAAAACCTTTAATTTCCTCAGAACAAAATTTGAACACTTCTTCTGCTGAAGTCATCTGGTCCAAATATGGTCTTTGCAAACTAGAAACTAGCCATCGAGACAGCCCTCTTTGTACCCCCTCCAATCCCATCGCAAGCATTCTTTCCATTAGAAGTGGCAAAAAAAATGCTATTCAGCTTCAAAGTGATTGCAAATATTCAAACAGTTCTTTTTGTTTTTGCATTGGCTACCATCTCCATCGCTAAAATAAACAATTTTTTTAACTGAAGGGGCAACTTTTTTGATATCTTCAGTCAAGCACAGCTACTGATTACTGACAGAGGAGTCTGCAGAGACTTGCCTTTTTCAAGTCAGCATATTCTGGCTTGCTCAGCAAATGTGGCAATATGGTCTCCTTCTGCTGGAGTATTGATCGCTATGACTACTACCATGGAACATTTAATATGTTAGTTTTATGACATATTTAATTTTACTAGCAACAACAAATAATTATATTATTTTTGACAATTTTTATTGTATTTTAACACAGTTATTCGCTCATTTGACAGTGTTATTTTTTAGCATTTTCTTTATTAAAAATAAAATACTTCTGGTCAGAACACAGTGATGAAATTTTATATGTTGATTACTAGGCACAAGAAGAATATTTTGAGAAAATTTCAGATTTTTCTGTTCAGTCCCATTTGAGATATTTTAATTTGAAAATCAACAATTTTGCAAAATCTCGATATTTGAAAACTCATAAAACCTAAAGGATTTATATAAATGATCTCAAATTTTACTAGCATCTAGTGATCTACTATATCTTTGTGGGGGGAAAATATGAAACATGTGTTTTCATCCCTTCTATGAAAAAAAGTTTTATAAAGTTGTTAATTTTTTCTAATCGGAACTGCATTTTCTAATAATGTTTTAGATTATTTCCTTAAGACCTAACAAATTTTTGGTCATAACATGAATTGTAGAATGTTTCTTGTAGATTAAGATGGTTTTTACTTCAAGTTGATATCTTCATAAATAAAATAGTTATTTAACTTACCGCTAACCTTTGAAAATGCCAAAAACGACAGATCCTTCTAAGCAAAATGGCCACTAGTTGCCGAAGCGTTAGTGATAAAAATGTGAAAAAAATGGTTTTGTACTCCCAGATACACATAGAAACAGAAAATATATACTTAAAAATAAAATAAAATAGGTCAGCAACAAATTATTTTATTATTGGATGATTTCATATGGATTGACCCGGCTGCAGAAATTATAAATGTTAATATTAATGCGGGAGAAAAAGCTTCCACATGTGGTAATGTAAGAAAACTTTCACGACACAATTAATTTCCTTTCGATTTGTCAGTATGATCATATGAGTGTTAATTTCCACATAAGGTAAAAGTAATACAACATTAATATGGAAAAACCAGAAGTAGTTTCAGAGATTTCGAGGGTTGGCAAAGCTCGTATCAACTGGGCCGTTACAGACGGCATCATGGCTGACAAAATGACTTTTACGGCAAAATTCATGCACCTATTTCTCTTTATTTTCATTTACGAAGCATTTATAAAGCCATGTTACATGAAAATTTCTTAACGATTTGAGTGGTTTTTCAGATGCATAAAAAATTTGGTTTGCATATAAATTGTTAACTTAGCCAATGTACACTTTTACCTAAATACAGGCTGAAGGCCAAATAGCTGGTTCCCCCCCCCCCCCCCCCCCAAAAAAAGTAAACGCTGGAAAAGTCAAAACAAGAAGATGGTCCAAAAAAAATCTGTGGTGAAAAGTCCCAAAATATAATTCAACCAATATTATTAAGTCGTTACCCCAAGTCCCAAAGTTAACGTGTAGGCTAAATGAATCTAAAATTCAGTTAGACAAAAGTCCCAAAATATAATTTAGCATTATCATAAAGTCAGTACACAGCCTAAAAATTGATAAAAATAAGTAAGTCCTGTAAAAAGCCTAAGTCCTAAAATTGCTTGAATAAAACTAAGTCCTGAAATTGCTTGAAAAAACTAAGTCCTGTAATAAGCCTAAGTCGAAAAATTACTGGGGGAAAACCTAAGTTGAAAAATTGCTGTAAAAAAAAAACAAAGTCCCAAGATAATTTATATTGGCTAAATTATAAGTTGTTACACAGCCTTAAAGCTTCTAGGATTTCAGAGAGCAAACTGACTGGCTTTTCTTTCTTTACAGGTGCTGAGATTGCTCGAAGAGGAACAATGAAGACATGCACAACAGTTGAGGGTAAATAAAAAATGTGTGCTTTGTACCGGAGAGTGTTTTTATTATAAAAGTCAACTCGCTAAACCTGGTCACTGTTTTTTAGGTGTTGGACTTTCTTCCCCTCAATTTTACCCCTTTCACCCTCCCAAACCAATTCCAATTTGATCCAAAATTTTGGATCAAACCAAAACAGAAAATTAGTTTAGAGAGAAGCGAAAAAAGGTAAAATTCAGAGAAACAAGGGAAAATTTGGCAAAAAAATACCATTAGAGGGAAATTATGAAACATCTTTACAAGTTCATAAACAATGTTTTATTTTGTTTCAACTGTTAAATTACATCAAACTTATTGAAGTGCATGATGAGTTAAGAAATAGACATAATACCAACTGCACAACAACATTTTATTTTATAATTTGTCTAGACTTTTCTGTGTATTTCCACCATCTTCAGGGCATCGTTTGCTGGTTTAGATGTCTCAGTATTTAAACCAAAACTCCATCTTGTCACATTTAAAAATAAAATTTCTAAAAGTTCTGTAAAAACACTATCACTGAATCATCTTCTGCGGTCACAGAAAACAATTCGCTGATAGTGTCTTTAAAGAAGTTTTATTTTATAAATGCAACAAGATTCAGTTTTGACTTTAATTATTGAGACAACCAAACCAGCAAACTATGCCCTGAAGATGGTGAAAATACGCCGAAAAGCCTAGCCAAATTATAAAATAGAACGTTGTTTAGCAGCTGGTATTATGTCTATTTTATTTTACAAAATTACATACTTTGCACACAATACAACCATTAGATCTGTTCCCACAGCAAGTCGAATACTACAACACGTGAGTTAAAATTGATTTCATTTTGGTCCAATGAGGGTAGAATAGAGAAAAATATAAATTTTAAAAACCACCTTACACCCTCATTAATTTTGTAGAAGAATATTATTTTAACTTTACTTTTATGGCTGTAATAGTAAATCTAACAATTTTTCATATTTATGAAGAATCAACAGAACACAAATTACTATTCCTTACATTTTTACAGGATGTACGTTTCATGGGCTTTGCCCACATTTTCAGCTGTTTGTCAACTTTCTACTTTCTGCTTGGTGAACACTGGCACCTTCTGGTTTTGGTTTAACAAACTTCTTTATAAAGTTTTCGTCTAGCGGTATTTCAAAATTCATCACTTCATCTTCATACTTTTTCATATAGATCAAACTAATGAATTTTGAAATACCGCTAGAAGAAAACTTTATAAAGAAGTTTGTTAAACCAAAACCAGAAGGCGCCAGTGTTCGCCAAGCAGAAAATAGACAAAAATGTAAGGAAAAGTGAAGCCTAATGTGTTTAATAGTAACAACTTAGTTAATTACTAGGGATGGGTCCTCTATACTTGCATGGTATAGGCATTGAACGATACTTTAGTAATTCTGCATTTAAGTGAGAATGCTAGTATTTTTGAACATAAAATTGTAGGTGGACAGTTTCAAAAACTAATTTTAGTTTTAATGTAGAGTTTAAAAATAATTATAGGCTACTGATGATATTAAATTTTGTCTCATTAAATATGCAGACTTAATTAATTTAATTGGTATTACATAGTACTCTCAACTTTTAATTTTTAATGTACCTTTTTATTGAAACTGGAAATGTTGAAGGTATCGAGAAAATCTGATATCGACCCATCCCTAATAATTACATAATTTTTCATATACTTGTATAAAATACAATAGTCCGTAAAAATATATTACAAATACTATTAATTACAATTGTGATATAAATGGAAGGTCTTAAAACTCCCTTTCTTCTAGCATCATTTTTGCAAAATTAATGGGCGTATAAGGTGGTTTTTAAAATTGTGAGTTCACAGTATGTGACAGTACAAGACATGGCTGTGGGAACAAACCTTTACAATGTTCAGTTCTCAACACACCGAACACACTCGTGCATTCCAAATTCTGAGTCACATCTGAAACAGAACAAAGAACAGTTAAAATTGTTAAAGGGAAATACATATTCTATTCTAATCTCACGAGTACAATTTCGTTTCTGGCAATTACATGAAAACATTTTTCAACAGTTGAAGTATAGCTGTTGACAATGGTTGCAAAGGCGCTGAAACTAGTTCAGGTAAACTATACCAAAAGTGAAGTTTTTGTGTGAAAATTCAACTCTTATATAATTCTTATGTTATATAACTCTACTGTGTTAACTTCCATTACCATTTAATATCTCTGTACTAATTTCATCAGTTATACTTTTGTTTTAAAAATTGTAATATATTGTTATTAATTTGGTGCCATTTAAAAAAAAAAGTATACAGATAGTCTCAAAATAACTCAGGGGGTTTTGAAATTAATTCTATTTGTGGAATAAAACATTAACAATATTTTTAAACATTGTTTGAAATGTAATATTGTAGGTTCTCCTTTTCTTTTTTACAATTGAGTAAATTTCAAATTAAATTAATCACGGAGGATGAAATGGGCTGGACATGTTGCGTGCATGGGGGAGGAAAGACATATTTTAAAAGTATTTAATGGTAGACCCAAAGGGAAAAGACCACTTGGCGTAGGTGGGAGGACAATTCTAGGATAGATTTAAGGGAAGTAGGATTTGGGAGGGATGGTTGGATGGAGTTAGCACAAAATAGGGTTGAATGGCGGGCTCATGCAAGTGCAGCAATGAACCTCTTGAGTTCCATAAAATAGATAATATTCCTTTAACTTGCTTAGGAATTGTCTATTGCCATTGAGTGAGTAAGTACATTTCAATATGCTTCCCATTCATAGCACGGCATATCTTGAAGTGGTGATCGACCTCTTTCCACGTCCTGGCCAGCTGTTGCCACAGAAGCGATGATCCTTTGCTCTAGATTGTTTGCATCTGGAATCTTCTCTGCATAATCGAGGTTCTTTACATGCCCTCCAAAGAAGAAGTACATAGAGTTTTAGGCCCTGCCCTTCCAAGTCATCCATTGCATAGTGTAGTAGGGTGGAGCTCCATCTCGCCGAGAGTAGACAGGCCCCTTCTCAGCCTGAAGAGGTCGATACCGTGCCAAAAATGGGGCCATATTGAAATGCACTAAATTGCAAATATATATGTGCAATTTATATACTCGTTACTGGATATATGGGTAATTAAATGGGCTAGACATGTTGTATGCAGTGGGGGAGGAAAGACATATCTCAAAAGTATTTAATGGCACACTTGAAGGGGAAAGACCACTTTGAAGACCTAGACATAGGTGATAGATAACAGTATTAGGATAGATTTAAGGGAAGTAGGATTTGCGAGGGATGGTGGGATGCACTCAATTGCAAATATATATTATATCTGTAAACCCATGTATAAAATACCATTAATTTTTATTCCACAAAAATATTTTAACTTCAAAACGCCAGAGTTCTTTTATGGATAGCCTGTAAAAATTGTTGCTCTTACTTCCATTCTTTCATTTGCTGTTAACGTTATGAGGAAATCATAGAAATTATGAAAATATTGTTTAAAAACTGTAGTTATATTCATTATTTGAGTTATTCTGCAATATTCAAAACTGCTGTTATTGCAGTTATAGGAGGCAGTAAAATTAAATTTTGCAAATATTTGTTGATTTTAGAACAATTTGCATTATTATGTTGCGAATTTCATGGATCACTAGCCGTATAAGCCAATTTTCCTGAACTAGTTTTTCTTTTCTTTCTGATTACTAGGGCAAGGCATTTGATGATGTTGCATCATTTTCATATGAAGGATAAAAGATAGCTCAAATATATACAAATATCTATCATGAAATAATCGATTAAATAAGGGCAATTTCCTGCTTTATTTTGAATTTTCATAATTTTCAAGAGATAGGCAATTTTTTGAAAATATTTAGGTTATTTTCAGCATTTTAGACCATGTTTCAGTGGAGGTAGAGAGGAGCTTTTCCATGTACAAATATTTACTTTCAGACAACAGACAATTTTATTGTTTTAATTTGAGAATCTCTACCAAGTGTTCATAGTTCATTTTAATTCGGGTTTATTGTAAACACCACAGCAGTTTGTCTTTTAGCAATAAATAATTTTCTTTTTCTTTTTAAATTGAACATACGAGGGGCATATTGAAAGTCGTGAGCATTTTTTCACAACCTGTTCCTTATTTGTACGTGAAACCAAGTATATCATCTCAATCTATAGGCCTTTCTTTCACTTTTCCGCATAGTCTCCATTTTTTTACACACATGTTTCCCATCAATCTGCAAGTTTGAAAATACCCTTGCGATAGAATTCCGTTCCAGCTGCCCATAGACACTGCCGAATATCCTCCAGTGTCTCGTAGCGTTGGCCTCTCATCTATTCCTTCACAAAACCGAAAAGATGGTGTCATGTCGGGGCTGTAGGGAGGATGTGGAAGTGTTCACCACCCAAATCTCCTGACACGTGCAGTATGCGGACACGCATTATCCTGTTGAAGGATGATCCTCTTTCCAGGACGTTTATCATGCAATGCATGACGGATCTTCAAAAGTGTCTGGATGTAGTGGACAGAATTTTTTGGTTATGGAATGGAATTCTATCGCAAGGATATTTTCAAACTTGCAGAATGATGGGAAACGTGTGAAGGGAGAAAAAAAAAAAAAAAAAAAAAAAAAAAAAAAAAAAAAAAAAAAAAAAAGACTGTGTGGAAAAGTGAATGAAAGGTCTGTAGATTTGATGATATACTTGGTTTCACTTACAAACAAAGAAAAAATGCTCACGACTTTCAGTATGCACCTCGTATTTGCTATGTGCAATTTGATGGGCATGCCAGTTCAGAAAGAATGTAATATTTTTTCTTTATTTTATGGTCGTTAAATGCCTTGCCCTCGTAATTACTATTAATGAAAGACACGAGTACAGTTGGGAGCTGACGAGATGATCCCTAGCATGACTATGGAGCTCTTATCTCCAGCCAATAGCAGCGCTCTCCTACACTTGCAGTTATAGGACAACACCGTCTTCCCCCTGCACGCCACCACCAAATCACGGATCAACTCATCAGCTCCCAACAGTATATTTATGAAACGAGCAAATAAAAATGAATTGAATTAATTTTATTTTGAATAAAAGTTTTTAGGAATAACAACATTATTTAGTGGTTAATGCTAAATTATTATCCATTTATTTATAATGGATAAATCATGTACATTCATGTGTATTTTGGTATGAACGGGATTTTATTTTTAGCCTGTGAGAAGAAATGTAGGAATCCACCCCTTGTATTGTACAATATTTTTTAGACAGTTGTTAAAATCTGTGAACTAATGATAAAAATAAGATAACGCACTGTGAAGCACGCTGGCGGCTGTTGTTTTTCTGGTGCAGGGCTGCCAATCTTAACGCTTTGCAAAATCAGAGAAATTTTAAGTTTAAAAAGGCATTAATAAATGTTAAAATTTTCATCTTTCTAAATATGGAAATATTTTTTATTAAAAGAGTATTAACCATGTGAAGCAACCAAATTTGGTTACGTTTAGTATTACAATTTTCTCCCTTTAATTATCATCTACTAGTAAAAGTGCTTGAATTTTTGACTGTCTAAAAAAATGTTATTTTTGCTTTCAAGAAATGTATTTTTTTTACCTTTTTCTTGAAATTAATGCTCTGGTCGACTCCTGCATCCAATGCTGCCGTTGCAAAACTAAGTCTTTCCAGCACCACATCTTCCTTCAACTTGACGATATTTATCCCCTCCAAGCTGGAACAGATAAAATAAAAATATGTCAATATGTATTATTTCATAATTTAACATTTTCAGCATCTTTTCATGTCTACTTTTGTCCTTTAAATTTTCTTATTATGATTTTTGGTCTTGTTAACTTCCTCGAAATTAGTCGTATGGGGAGGGGAACTTGGTAAACCATTAACTGAAATACGTAGATACTACACCTAAACAGAAGGCCTTCACAGGGGTCGAGAATAAAAGCAAAATGGTGGACTTTAAAATCAGCATACAACATAAAATACCAATTATAGTGAGACAAGTTAAGTAACAAGTTGAGCAGTAGCACAAGCAGAAGGGAGGTTGGTGCAGAACCCTCTTTTCCCTGCCTAGCTATCTCATGACTAGGCCACGGCACCAACGAAGTCTCACAGTCGGGTATATTGGCTCGTCGATCGGATGTTCGCTCTGTTTCTTGGAGTAGATGGGAGAAGTGGAAGTAGAGCCAAAGGCATGGTCGATGCTAACATGCTTGTTATTTAACTTGTCGCACTATAGTTATGGATATGTTGAGTGCCTACTCGAATCATGGGGATTGATATAGGCTTTAGGTTTCCTCAAGATGAACGGATACGAGGCTCGTCCATATAAAGTAAGTTTCCCTGGGGCCGTTTACACTAGCTATTTTTCAATACCATTCTCCACTGGAATTCAGACTTTGTCATACCATTGGACCAATTTTTGACTACCTTTTTTTTTTTTTTGGAATCTGCTGCCTGGGATTTGAACCATTTCCACCCGTGTCACGCTGCCTCTGACTGGCCCGTTGTGATTTCCAGCACCCCCTCACCTCTGGTCAGGAAGTTGACTTGGAGAATGTCCCATCTTTCCCAGAACACTGTGCACTTTGCATTCCACTCTCACGTCGTCTGCCTGAATTTCATCTTGCATGGAGATCCTGCGGTTTGGCGGCAGACTGCTACGAGACAGGTGTTCGAAAGCTGGTCCCATGGTATTGACAGATGTTTCAATCCTGTGGTGAATGTGTTGAAAAATAGCTGAACACTTGCTGTATCTGTTGCAATAAATATACAAGTGAAGGTGTGTTTTGTTTCTGTAAACGGCCCAAGGGACTTTTAGATCTAATACAGCATGAGCATTTCATCCCAAACAACATTCACTGGTAAGTAATAAGGTTTGTATGTTATGTATGCATGTAATTACAGGTTTTCACTTTAATCATGCAGATTATCATTGTGAACTATATTTAGGCAGCATGCACAAGACGTTTCACATTACAACACACCCGGTGTTTGTTATCCCCCCCCTTAATTTCTAGCATAATCCTGTGAAAAGATTATCATTCACGAATTATATTTTCCATATATATTTGATATAGGCAAGAAGTTGCGCAGATTACCAGCAGAGGGCAGAAGAAGACAGTACACCTACTTCTGCCATCTGGTAGAATTAGTGAGCACTATTTGTCCAGGGCCCTCCTGTTCTTAGCCTATGGCGTAATAATGCATCCGCACAAGAAAATAGTTCATTTTTTGCTGTGATCATGGAGACTGAAAATTCTACACAAAATCTTCGTGGAGACTGCAAAAGCTAAAAGAAATTTTAATGTTTAATGACGGGAGAAACGCGATAAATTTGCATGGTTTCTAATAATGTTTATTCTCCTTCCCAGAATTTCTTTAATGGATCCTTCCGCTGAGGGCTGGTCATTACGCTACCAAAACCATTCGCCACTGTGTGTCCTACTCCTCACAGAACACAAACTCCTCCTAATCGAAACCGCCCTCTGCTCCCACGTTTGCGTTCCCATTGCTGTGTCCTCCTCCTAATCGAAACCGCCCTCTGCTCCCACGTTTGCGTTCCCATTGCTGTGTCCTCACAGAACACAAACTCCTCCTAATCGAAACCGCCCTCTGCTCCCACGTTTGCCAAGCTATCAAGCAGCCAAGTCGATTTGAGTGAGAGCAAGAGTGGACTAACATGCATTCGGATGTCCAACTACCAAACACCTCCTCTTACAAACTGAAGGGGTCGGGTGTCTAATTGCTGCAAAAGTGGTACCAGCGCTGAGAATAGAAATTTACAGGGAACAGTTGGCAGTAGTAGTAGTACTGATTGCTCCTGCCCTCTGATGGGAATATTTATCACTAGGAGCGTAAATAAATCCCGTCAATTGAGATATTTAATTTATAGACAAAATATTAAACCGCCATGGCTGAAAATAGAAATTCACTGCACGGGCAACAGATGGCAGTAGTAGTAGTACCGATTGCTCCTGCCCTCTGCTGGGAATGTTTATCACCAGGAACGTAAATAAATCGTGTCAATTGATATTGTATTGTTTTCTATTGATATTAATATTAACTAATACTTAAAAAACGACATGGCTGAGAATAGAAATTCATTGCACGGACAACAGATGGCAGAAGTAGTAGTATTGATTGCTCCTGTCCTCTTCTGGAGATGTTTATCACTAGCAGAGTAAATAAATCCAGTCATTCGAAATATAATTTGCCTATAAATATTCATTACCCTATATTTTTAAAAAGTGCTCAAGTCACGATAAACATATATAAAATGTAGATTGTGGCAAATGAGTGACGAACTTAGAGAAGAAGAGAGACAGAAGTTAATTTAAAAGTCCGATTGACTTAGAATTTCCATAATGTACTTGTGTTTTTTCATTTGGAAAAACCCAGGACACGTTAGAAATTAGGGGGGGGGGGGAATATAACTAAATTAATCATGCATTTGGCTGATGAAAGCATGGAAAAAGAGAGAGAAGAAAATACTGTAGCATCATCAATAGAATTACTACTTACCGGTACTTCTTATCCTGTTAACCTAAATTATACATGAGTTGGGCAATTCCACAGGAATTTTAAAAATAGGCAGAAAAAATATGAAGTTAAAGGCGAAGACTGCAGAATTGGAATATGTAGCTTGTTCCCCCCCCCCAGAAATACTTCTGATTATGCCATTAACTATACAAATAATTTTTTTTCTTCACATAATTGGCTGGATCTGATAATTTAATAAAACAAAAGTGGGTTTACCGATAACATAACCTCTAATTAGCTCATTGTCTTGATTGAATTTTTTATTTCCACTGAAATTCTGAATACAGTGAACGCTGCTTAATGTAATTGCAGATAATGTTATCACGTTTACGAAGTCCCGTATGGATTAATACTCGTATATTGACAGAATGTCATTTACTGTGATCAAAGATTCGGTTTATGTTATCACACTTTCCTTTCTGCGGATTTATTTCAAAGTACTGTAAATCATTCAAAATTTCGTTTTTAAGGGTTTCGTTTCTAACTCAACTGTATTGTGTTGTACTGGAGGTAGCAATTCTGTTCCCAGCTCACAGGATGACCGGTTCGAGCGGGTGGCGTTACCTAACTTTCCCTTTTAAGCAATAAAACACGTTTCACCCCTCAGGTAAGCTGTAGCTTTTGATTTATGAAGAAAACAGTGTGGACATGCAGTGATGGCTAGTGTAAAATTTAAAAGACGAACAGGAATTAGATGTTTTGCTACGCGGTGTTCGCTACAGATCAGTATAGACTTCCAAAAACACTTGTAACTAAGTATGGAGTATTGGTTAATGGACTCCTAAAGGAAAGTAAAAACAATTAAAAACTTTGTTACTGGTTGAAAAAATAGTTGTTTGCAGTCTATTACTGTACTATGAGTGGTTCAATGATTCAAGTTACGTATTAATTTACGAATAAATAGCTTTTAATTCTGTTTTGTATTGTATTATCTTCTATATGAACAAATAACCTTCATTTAATTCCTTCGGCTACTGTTATCAGATTAGCTGCGTCCCGAAGTGATCACAATAAGCGGTGTGCACTGTAGTCTGTTATCAGTTACCAAACAAATACAAAAAGGTTTTTTTTAAAGTACAAAACATACCCTCTAACTAGTATATATGACAAGCAATAACATGTACTTAGAATTTGAAATGTTCATTGCAACAATATGGTAACCGACTGATGGTAAGATGGTTTAACACTTAAATTTCATTATTTTCAGGGAGTATTTATCTATTTACCATAATTTGTTTTTGGACTTGTCAGTCAGTTACCATTTGTTTATAACAAAGATTTCCTTTTGAGTTATGAAATTAATTTGATTATATAATGCATGATTGTGATGCCTCAGAAATGCGGAATAAGCTCAGATTATTAAAGTAGTTAACAAAAAAATATTGACCTTCGTACGAAATACTTTACAAAATGTCAAATGTCAATCTGCTGCCCGTGGAATTGCCCAGTTAGAGAAATATTACTGCAAACTTGTAACAGTAAAATGGGTGCATTGCAGCCTTCGCTGTTTTCATGGATCCATTTCTTCTTCACATATCCTGGTGCGGCTTCGACTTTACTTTTCAAGTGCGACTGCTGTCCTTCAGGAATTCATTGACAGTCCCCACAGGCAACAACGTGTCATCGGTGAACTTTACACTGACAAAGCCAGTGAAAGCGTGATCCACCCATACCAGGAGGCTTGGGATGTCTGGTATATATAGTACATACTCCTCACATTATTTCGTAAGCGAGTGATATGGCAACGTTGAATCACTGAGGAGAATTTCAGTACAGCAATTGTGCTTCAGGAATTATTTCCTTCATATATGCACAAAATTCTGCATCTATTAACTTATACTATGGAAATGTAATTATATTTTTGCCTCTATGAGGTCATGATTGAGAAAATTATGAGCTGACGGATATATATATATATGGCTGTAGAAGTGAAAAGGTTAACGTAACCTACGTCAGAGTTTCATGAATTTGCCATGAAATGGGCTGAAAATGTAAAATGGAATCAATTTTATAAGTCTAATGCACTTATTTTAGGAAGGATGCTTACAAAGAAAAAAACAGGACATTTAGAGAAGTCTGAACTCCCGTCGACCCTCGTTAAATTCTGGGCCAAGGCGCCAAATACAACAGCAGGCCCCCTTCCACATAAAAAATGTAAAAATCACTGAACAAAAATAGCCATAACCTTTTCCAGCTGTAACCAAAATGGTTGTATCTCTATTCTAAAATTCCAAAGCCTACATGAACAGTAAAAAAATCATTTTCCCTATACTATTTTCACTTTATGTTCAAAGTAGATGTAAACAAACTCTAAAGTACCACTCCGCCGAGCATGTGACAATACCACGTGGAGATTTACCCGCCACGGAAAGAAAAGGAATGAGGATTTGTGTATATTCCAGTGTTCTCAATAGTACTTTTAAAATATTTTTTATGACATGCACCATTGTTGAAAAATGTTATATTTATTTTGAAAAGATCGATACATCTGTACAAAATTAGGCTTAATATTAGCATTTAGAAAGTCATAGACAGTTAACAAGAAGATATTAACGAGTATAAAAAATTACTCTCATTTTGCAATGTTGGCTGCCCACTTCAGAGGCGTTTTCTTTTTGAATTCATTAATTTGTTTGTTACCGCCCCAATCCTATCAGAGTTGTAAGTTACATGTTACATGTAACTTTTGACGAAATTTTTGTTTTGTTCTAGCACACGACTTTCTTGTCCTCACGTACGTGTTGTATAACTGTTATAAATAAATAAATGAACGCACATTCAGCAGGTCTAACCAAGTTATTGGGAGGGGGCTGTGGCAAGTTCATTCCAAGATGGCGTGATTGAGCATTCACACAGCCGTCGTAAACGCCTACAATTTACATCTGTTGTAACGGTTTAATTAGTTCACTTAGTTATTATGCGTCAGGAAAATCTGATCAAATTAATTTTGTTTCATACACAGATCTGCTTCAGAAACGTGTTTTTAAATTTCTCTGCACGAAAATAGCTACAAAAATGTACGGTTTGAACCGAACTATTTTATTAAGAGCAAGAGTATGCATACAAAGCAGCAAAAGTTACAGTTCGTCCACTAGCCAATGAGGCGCTCCCTTGTCACATGGCTTTGTTTACATCTACTTTGTTCTTAAAGTGAAATTAGTATAACTTTGGATTTTTTGTTAGTGTTTTGTCTTTCTTTTGTATTGAGTTAAGTGTAAAACGCAAAAACTTAACCAGCAAAATAGTCTGTAATAAATTATGAACCTTCGCCACAGTGGCGACCCTGACGTGATTTGAACACACAACCTTCTGAAGCCCCCACAGGCAATTACAGTTTTCACTCACAATAGGTCGTTTTTTTTCCTTCTTAATATTCTTTTTCTTTTCGTAAAATCTCAGAAATGTAATTAATTTAAGTGAATAAATCTATTACAGGATTAGGCCTAAATGAATATAACCGCTGACTGGAACAGTAATTCCACTAACGCATGAAGGTTAGGTTATGTTAATCTGTTACGCAGGATTTTTTAAAATTTAATTTTTAAAAAGCTAAAGCACGCCTCTTAATTTGTTTTAAATACTAATTAAAAGTGACAGAAAGTTTTGGAAATTGCAAATTTACAAGTGAAATAGGATGAAAAGTAGCAGATCTTGAAAATATGAAATATAATTTAAATTTTTCTGCGTTCTTCGCCAACAACAAAATTCAAACCACAAGACTTTCGAGGACTAGTTAGCAATTTACCGTGTTAAGTACTGCTTACCAAGTACCGTAAATAAATTTTAAAAATAATAAAAAATAAAAATTAAAACTGACTTTCGAAATATGCATTTTTTAGTTAAATATCTGCATTATTTGGTAAGTTATGAATGTAAATATCAGTCACCTGTGTGGTTGAAAGCTCTTTTCCCCGCACACTATATGTTTTAGAAATAGATCCCCTGATATTTAAAAAACTACTGATAGAATTTTATATATATTTTTTTTGTTTAAGGGCTATGACCAGTCACTCTTTTAAATATTTTGCCTGTAGAAAAACAAAAAATAATCTTGAAATATTTTACACAAGATCAAATAAGAATAAAAATATTTTAAATTGGTAAAGCCACAAGCGACAAAGTTGGAGGTGATAATGTTAACCGGTGGTGATTACATTTATTAAATGCCAATGTTGCTGAACTACAGAATACATTTACCATAAAATATTATATTGCTGATTCCTCAACAGATGTAAGCATAATATTGACTGTATTTCCAGAATAAATCCTATCATACAGAGTCTACGGCCTGATTGGAATGTAAAGAAAAGAGGTAAGTGTACATCGCTTTTGTAGGAGGTGATAAAGCAAATTCGGTAAAGACTGAGTGAGTGAGGCGTGTGATTGGCTGAATTCAAACTCATAAGTAGGGTTCGGATGTTTATGAGATGTCATAATTTTATCCTAAACTCCGTTCTCGCCGTAAACTCAAATTAAACACGAATAGCATGCTTGTTATCCTAATCGGCCCGTTTTTATTTTGCATATAAAATCATATTTTAGTAATTTTTGTGGCCTTGGTCATATTTTGGCCATATTTGTAATTTAACGTCATATTTCAGTTATAAAACCGGTAAAGGAGCACAATTATACAGTGTATGTACTACATGGTAGAGTTAAATTTGAAATTTATTTCATTAATTTAATGTTTATGCCAAATTAATAGGAAACTTCAATTTTAAAATTAATGCAATTGTTCGTATTTTGTAGGCACACGCAAGGTCTACAAAATATTTGGAGTATCTGAAGCTGATGAAGCGAGCAAATTCTTTAAAAATCGAAGTTCATTACAAGTTAAACTGTAAATCACCAAAATTGTTAAATGATTATCTGATTGAAATTATGTGATGTAAGAATTTTGTGTCTTCAAACGTTTTAAATTGGAAGATTTATTTTTTGAAAATATGTTACTTTTATGGGTCATATTTAATTATTTTTAAGGGCATATTTGCAGTCATATTTTCCACTTTTTTATGTCATAAACATTCGAACCTTACTGATAAGTTATTTGTCCAAACCAAAAGACACATGCACTAAATAGTCTATTTAACTACAGACTATGCTGGTCATTTCTGTACGTCTATCTTTAATCTTTAAAATGGGAAACTAGAATGTTAAAACTGTTTGAGTTAAGATGGAAAGACAAATTCTTAAAGGCAAGCACCTGAAATTGTAATAATCATGGTAATTTATCAATTAACCTTTTCACTTCTACTTATGTATATGTATGTATCTCCACAAAAATTGCAAAAGTAACATTAATAGAGTAATTTCTTATATTAAAGCCCACTCTGCCCCCAAACCCCCAGTTACGCTTTCTGAAAAAAAAAATTCTGAACTGACACCATAACAGAGCACATGTATTTAGACTCTGCCTTATAGCCTATTACCATTTAGCCATAAAAAACCTTTAAAAGCGCAGGAAGACTTTAGGATTTATTTGGGGTAAAAATATTAAAATTTGAACTTTTTGGAAATTTGAGGTCTGTTAAAAGCTAAGGGTGGTGTTCACCAACACTGATAATCTGTCTGATCCTGGTTTTTAGACTGAAAAGCTGCGATATTGACAACTTTGCTCTCACCAGCTACAATAACTTTGTTTTTCAATAATATCCAAGCTAATGCTTTCCCAGTGAAATATCAGCCAGCAAAAAAGGATAAACCAAGCTAACTGCGACATCAAGATGGCGCGTAGGCGATTGGGACATCTGATCAACATGAGAAATGATCACAGTGACAAGGAATATGAAGCAGAACACAGAATAAGGCACCCTAATGGATAAAGGAACGTATGCCGTACTTGGACATTTATGACGACATTAATTTCTGTACAAGATCCAAGGGGAAAATGAAATTATCTGCTATATGCCATGCCAAAAAAAACAGTGAGACATCTAGTGACCATTTGTACAACTACTAGCGAGATCAGCTTGAGGGGGAAACTTTCCATTGCTATGGCAATGTGTATATTCAGCGCACGGACGCAGCCAATAGTCAACCTTCCCCCCACTGTTTCATACAACACTCGCCAGATGTCTTTGGTTTCTCTTAAGAAAAATTTAAGTGTCAGACAAGTAGTATAAAACAACCAAGCTTTTGAAAACCAAGGTGACAAACGATGTGGTGAAACCCGAAAGGTTTACTATTTGACATAATGGATTAATTATCCACACGATACCGAGAAATTTTATCAGTGTTGGTGAACACAGCCCTAAAAGGTATAAGTTTGCCAAATCTAACGTTTCTAGCTCATTTGGAAGTGGGTCAAATTAATTACTCCACTAATGGGGTATTTTATGGAGTAAATTTCAAGGACATTAAAGGATTAAATGAAATATCCAATTTGGCATTTGCCTTTATGACTGGGGAAACCATGGAAGAAAAAAAAAAAAAAAAACCCATGTGAAACTGGCCGGCTACGGGATTTGAACCTGGAACCTCCCAAATGTGAGTCCAAGACATTACCATCTCGGCCACCTCCCTCGGCTTACAGAAATTATAGCGTATTGCAATTTCCAAAGCTTTATAAGAATATTGTACGTAATATTGTGATGAGAACCAAGCAGACTTTAAAGCTGTGTCGGCCCTTTTGAAGGTTTTTTAGGAGTAAAAGTTAAAAAATCAAACTTTCTTGAATTTTTCCCCTTGGTTACAGGCTAAAAGCTAAAAGTGTGCCAAATTTCAAATTTCCAGCTCATCTGTCTTTACCAGTTTTTATAACAGTGTTAGAGTTATTTATGGAAACAAGCTTGACCCACACACTTGATTAAGAAATAATTTTATTGAATGGATTATACAACTTGGTCGCTTAATCATTGCAACGGATAATAGGGATTCTAGTGTATAGCCAATGTATTAATATTTTCAATTTAACGTTAAAGAGCTTTGAAATTATAACAAAAATCTTACATTAGAATACTAATGACAGGTAAATAATGACTTCAAAAAATATTGCCTAAAAATATGAAATGGAGGAAAAAATACCTTAAAACGGCCAAAGAAAAGACGGAATAATGACATTCAATTCTATAAATGACCTAAAAATAAAAAAGGGGAAATTACCTTAAAAATACCATTTTTAAAATCTAGGAGTCATGATCAGAATATCTGCACTGTTCAAAGTAAAAAATTAAGGGCAACTTAAACCCCTGTTCAAAGTAAAAAATTCTATAACTCCCTTCGGGTTTTGATATGTGTCTTTCTCCCCCATGTCCAGCCCATTTCATCCTCAGTGATTTCATTACCCTTACAAAAATCAAAGGAAAGTACAGGTTATAAAGTTAATCATTTTTTGCTCTTAAATCATCTTAATTATGAAAATACAAAACAATGTGCTTGATAAATAAGTTTTATTGAAAATATATAAAAATCAACAAACGGTCAACATTTTAATCAAAGAAATTAGAACTTCAAATTTTGACTTACCAGGCAATTAGAACAGCTGCTCGTGAAGTTCAGAATATCACGACTTGCTGCTGAATCTTCCAAAACCACCGTTGAAATACTGCCAACAGCATCATGACTTTGTCGGACTTGAAGAAATCTCAAACTTCCAACGAAGTAGTACAGCAACTGAAAAATAAATAAAAAAGTTATACACTCTCATAACTTTCTCTACAGACAGAATACACAATATAATTTTCTCGCTTCACAGTCTCATATAGTATATGGGATACTTAAACTAAACAAAATACTTCATAACCAAAATAAAACCAGGTAAACTGACAAAGTGCCAGTATACTTTTGTTTAATCAGTGATAATTGCAAGTATGATATGCAGAAAAGTTATTTTTATCGATTTCCAAGTTAAGCTCCAGATCGATTCATTAAGCAGGGCTTACGAAAAACAAAGTTTTTTTTTTTAAATCTTAAGTAAAAGCATAAACAAAATTAAGTTATGACAAACTTCAAAATTAAGTTTTATAAGAAGCTACTTTTTTTCTGCTATGTTACATGTAAAGCTACTTTCTTTTTTGTAACTACCCTTCGAAAATTCAGGGTCGTCTTATATTCGGACCAATACGGTAATACAGTAAAACCTCTTTTTACACTTCTCAAGGGACTGATTGAAAAAAGTGTAAATGGCAAGGAAGTGTATATGCAAAATTTAATACATAGCTACCTATGTACAGGTAAATAATGAAATATCTGAAATATCTACTCTTATACAATTCAACGGCCCTAAATAGCATGCTCACTCGCTCGCTTCTTGAAACACCGGGTATACTTGGCGATGTTTGCCTCTCGCAGTCTAAACTTTCACAAAGAGTACAAAATTAGGAAAACCGTTTCTTTACTACATAAGGCCTAAGTGAAATGAACACAATGAACAAATATTCTAATTTTATTTTTACTTACAATTTTCATAGCTCTGAACCACAAACATTTTTAATAAACTACCAGTGTAAATTTCTTAAAAATCCTGGAATCAATTAATAATGGCAGGCAAAGCCGTGAGCAGTATCGTGGACAATAAAAATCCAAACAAAATAACTCCTTCCCTTGAAAAATTAAATAACTTCTGAAAATTACACTGAATTTATCAAATAAAATTCACATCATATTCATCTGTCAACAAACAGTTGAGAAACAATACGTATTATCAGTGTTAACAGGTAGCTTTGGGACTGCATAATCGAATCGGAGATCGTTTTACCATGCGGAGCTTTCACATCGTGGAAATGTACTCTGAAGCCGGAATTTTAGCTGTTTTGTTAATTATTAATGGTTTAGTTTATGAATGATTCGCGTGCAAGTGTTAATAAATATAATGCTTTATAAATATAAACTGTATAGCTAGAACAAGGTCCCTTAAATTCTATGCAGATGACAATAACCTTTCTTGTTAATGCACATTGTGCGAATTTTCATTAAATAATAAATATTATACTCTTAATTTGTAATTTTTCAATTAATTATGGTGGGTGAAGCCGCAGGCACCTGCTAGTGTCTCACAATATATAATATTCTCCTTGTAGCATCCCACATATTAAATGGATAAATAATTGCTCTGACTATTCGATAGATCTAGATGGTATTCAAAGTTGAGGCAGAGTGTTCAAGCTCTTTCGCTAAATGAACACATGTTTTGACATGTTAAACAATATGACAAAGAATTTCAGACTTTTCTTGCAAAGAAATGCATTTCAATTGTTTTTCCATCAACTCCATGATACCACCAAAAATCATGCAACACAAAAACACCGGTGTTGCTCCAAATCACGACGAATTACGTTACATGAATAACTACGATGTAATAAAACGCAGTACATTGAACCTTCATAAAAGAAACCAACTTCACCCAGACTAATGCAAATAGCTACTGACACCACATCTGAGAGAGTTGGCAAAATAGCAGAAAATTTAGTTAAGTGAATGCAGTTCTTCATCGTAAATCAATGCTGCCAATGGGGAAAATATGTAAATGGCAGGAAATACAACTGTTTGAAAGTTGTTAATGGCAGGAACGCTAAGTTTTGGTAAAGGATAAAAGACGAGACCAGCGGAAAATGACGTAAATGGCAGGAACGTAAAAGGAGGGGGGTTTTAATGTATGTAGAAATCAAATAATTTAAATGTTCAAATTTTGACTTACCTAATAGTTAGAATAGCCAACACATAGCTTCAGTTAAGTGTCCTACTTCTGAGGAATACGACTACAGCATCTCATCTTGGTGCCGGATTGAAGACATCTAAACCTCCCAAGGAAGTGCAGCATCTGAAACCAAAGAGAAAAAATAAACTTCCTTTGCCCATTTCACAGATATAACATAACGTACTAGCAGGTGCCCAAGGCTTCAGCCGCGATTATTTACTCAACTGCTAGATGTTTTGTTTAAATCATTTATTTATCACAAAAATAATTAAAGCATATGGGTCATTCTACAGAATGTCTGCTTTTTAAATAATGAAAACACAAAATTTCAATTTGGTTTAAAAAATCAGAAAAAAATCCTGGTTATTCTTCTATCCAAAGAAGAAACTTTCAGCATACAATGCATACACTTTACTCAAATTTGGGGTTACTGTGAAGCAAAATTGATTTTAAGTTCCAGGATGCTATTATATCGGTGGAATCACACCTCCCCAAATTTAATTTTTCAGTATATATGGTTTCAAAACTATCTAGGACCTAGGTCAGAATGGGAGTTGAGATGTAACTCACTAAACAACATAGGCCTAGTTTTTGTTGAAAAAATAATTACAAATTGTCCTCACAATTTTCCAAAGAATTGATGGAATATTTTTAAAATGTTAGGAGCTGTTATACATTTATTAGGGAAAAAGAATTATTTAAGCCAAGAAGTAAAAATAAAGAAAGTGCACAAGAATCTTACAGGACTAATGTCGAATCACTCTACTGGCTACCATATCACTTTCCTGGAAAAAGTTAGCCAGGAGAGTGAGGATTTTTATTCCTTTTGCCATGTGCAGGTAGTACAGACACAGCATGATGTTAGGCTTTTAGGGAGACTTTTTGAATCACCAAAAGCATTTAATTACTCTATTTTCAATTTTTTTTACTCTTAAATTTAAAACAATACTACAACCAGGAGAGTGATTGGCAATAAACATATTTACTTAAAAGTGAAGATGTATTTTGCTCAGTTGCACCAGGAATCACAACAAAAATGTCTTTTCTTCACTGGTCTGGAACAGCGTTGCCACATTGAGAAGCAAAAAGTTTTCTTCCCTCTTTTTTCCTCAAATTTTTCTTATAGCGCCAGGAGAGTGAGTTCAGAAGCTGGGGACTGAACTTTTGAACAGAGTACAAACTTATTCAAACTTCAAAAATTTGAAACATACATGTGAACTAGTCCCCAATACAATAAAGAACAATGTCATAAAGTGAATTAAAATAATCATGCCACACATTGTTTCTATAGTCAATAGAGTACTGTAAACCTTGAGCGGGGACAGCCCAGGAGAGTGATTTTTTGCTTAAAAGGGCTGAAATTCACTATGAAAAGTTTCCATTAAGTTTGACATTGATTACTTAGTTTATAACAATGGGTCCCATAGTTAAACATGGATAAATAAAAATATAGAAATAACAATGTTATTTACAGAGTATTAAGAGAGGACAAAAAGAGCGTAATTCCTGTAGAATGACCCATATATACACTGACATAGTTTTTACATAATTTGCAGGAATTACATAATTTTATTCTTATCTTAAAAGGCCCGGCATCGCTCGAGTTTTGTGTTCTGTAAATTCGAAAATAACTTACGATGGACTTTCGATTTTCAAACTAGCTCTTTATTTAAGTATTTAGAATTTGAAATGAGGAAGAACAACTTATCACACTCAAACTATTCCCCCAGAAAAAGCTAGATATAGCTCGAACCAGGTCAGACGCATGTCATCGCATGTGGATTCACGCTGCACAGCTAATCCACGAATGGAGAGAGTTGCTGAAACTGTTACGCTGCACATGTAAGACAGCGAGAATTCAGCTGGCTGTTACCATGCACGTTATTTTTAGTTCTTTTATGATATGTAAAGTTAATATAACCGTATAATTAAGAATAAAACTGGCAAAATAATTTTATACATAGGCCTATAGATTTTTTGTTGTTTTAGTTTCAATTCCAAAAATTTGGGTACAGGTATTATTCAGGAAGGGTAGGCTTTGGGTATATAATTTAAGGCAAACTTCAAATTTTGACTTACCTAACAATTAGAATAGCCAACACACAGCTGAACAATCGAGCTCTCAGTGAAGTTCCATGTACTACTTCTGAAGATTTCAGATTACGACTTGGTGCTTTCTTTTCTGAAACCAGTGTTGGACGGACATCTCAACCTTCCATAGAATGCTGACTGAGTAGGCAACTGAAACCAAAGAAACAATTGTGTGAAAACACTCACATAATTTCCTCTATCTCAGCATACAGAACACTGCTGTATTGCAATCAGTTGTTTCAACCTCATTATGTGATGGAACTCCAGATCTAAGTTATTAGTGTATCAAAGATTGCTAAACTGAAACTTTAATGTATTGGTTTAGGTTAGGTGGCTCTAGGCCATTAAGCATGAAAAGGATATAAAAAGGAGAGGAAGGTGCCAGAGAACTTACCAATTGGCAGGAGAAGCTGGTCTTCAATTGGTGCTGGCTCTGTGATTGACAAAGGGCAAAGTTTGTCCGAAAATTTTCGTTTTTAATGTTCTTTTTTATGTGTAACTATGATACCAGAGCCAGCACCAATTGAAGACCAGCTTCTCCTGCCAATTGGTAAGTTCTCTGGCACCTTCCTCTCCTTTTTATATCCTTTTTAAACTGAAACTTTATCATACAATCATTAGATCAGTCATCACTTAATGATGTGAGACTTGAAAATGACAAACAGAGATTGCTAGTGATGGAAAGGAAGATACTACGAAGGATATATGGTCCCATAAAAGATGTAAACGGGATATGGAGAGTTAGAACAAATACTGAGTTAAATAGTAGTAGTAGTAGTAGTAGTAGTGCATAGATCGCGAGTGATCCTTAGCGATCCGTGGATATTATCGGCAGAAGGGTGCCAGCCGTTGCACTTATGTGAATCTTGGCCTAGAGCGCACTGTGTCACTAACACATTTCCTCCACTTCACTCTATCTTGTGCATTTCTTATTATGTCCGTCCAAGATGAGTTCGTGGATTCCTTAATCTCATCGCTCCACCTTGTCCGCAGTCTTCCTCTCCTTCTGTTTCCGTTTGTCATACCCAGCATTATGTCTTTTTCGAGGGAGTTCTCTCTTCTCATAACGTGACCACAGTATGTCAGTTTCCGTTTCTGCGCCTGGGCTTCCAACGAACACTATGGTACTAACTCCTCTATGATTGACTTGTTGGTTCTTTTCTCTGTCCATTTTACTTTAAGTAATTTCCTCCAAGTCCACATCTCAAAGGTCTCGATTTTCTTCTTCTCTTTTTTCCTCAAGGTCCAACTCTCACATCCGTAGAGCACTATTGGGAATACCATTTGCTGGATAACTCTCATTTTAGTTCTGATTGAGACACCAGAGTCATTAATAATTTTGTGTAACTTCTTTAACCCAACTTTGCCTAAAATTATCAGTTTCTTTACTTCTTCTGCGCAACGGCCTGAATTTGATATGACAGATCCTAGAAACGAATGACTTTTCACTATCTTTATCTGTTCACCATTTATACACATGTTCTCTAGGCTGCCAGTGGCTGAGTTAAATAATTAAATTAAAAATAGAATAGTTAATTACATAAAAGCACAGAGATTGAGTTGGTTTGGGGATGTTAACAGAATGACAGATTAGTAAGAAAGGTATACGAATGGAATCCAATAGCAACAAGATCACAAGGAAGACCGAAAAGCAGATGGGAGGATGGTATGATAAAGGACTTAAGAAAGATGAAAATCCAAAATTGGCTGCGAGCAGTCAAGAATAGGAAAGTATGGAAATAAATTGTTGAGAAGGCCAAGACGTTCAAAACCTGAAGTTGTAGTGCCTCTAGAAGAAGAAATTAATATGGTAAAATCGCATTGTAGGAGGACGCACTTTTCAAAACAACTTTTCATAAAACACCTACAGCCTTACTAATAAAAGCTGCTTACATCTGCATTGAACGGTTGTTTGGTTGTTCACCGTGCAAGTTCTGCATAAGCCGTATTACCAATAAAGGGAGTGTAACTCCGAGGTTTACACCGGGCTTGTACGTCAAACGTCACTCTAGTTGTGACATTACTAGCCCCTGGCTATGAAGGACTGCTGAACGCCATCTATCGGAGCCGTGAACAAATAGCAACACGTCGTCTGCAGACATTTCAGTCTTTCATTATATTGTTTTCAGAAAGCTGTAATCATGGGTAGAACTATGGAAATATGTCCCGCAAACAAGGAACAATGTTTATAATTCCGCAAAAGCAGCTCAGAATATGCGTAGCCTCAAAATTCAATCTCAGACATCTACGAAACGACCGGGTGTTACGGATATCGGCCATCTTGGTTATTTACGTCAAGTTTATACAAGGGGCCAGGCTGTGTAAAGTGTTGCACACATTCAGCCTTATGCAAGGATTATTAGTACACTTTTCCTCCTCAGTTGTGTGTATTCCTGGTATAAATGTTACAACTGGATTATTAGTAAGACTGCTAATATCAGAGGTATTTTGTTATACATAGTTCTCTGGAGAGGAGATGTCTCAACAAATGATTTGGTCCTACCCACCCACCCTAAACTATGCACTTTCTTTTATAACACAATCTAGCGAAAAGTAGCACAAACTCCGCCATATTTTTATCTCTGTATGATGAAGAAAGTCTTGATTGGACATTAGATGTCACACCAGCAGAACACGCATCTTGAGTACTGCCGGAAGCCTCTCGCTTCAGAACGTATCACGTGAGAGCTGATCAGCTGAGACCAGTATCACGCAGAGTAATAGTCTAGTCTCAAGTCGAGATTCCCAGCGTGCATAGTAATAGTCGCTGAAACTAGACTTGAGAGCCGTTTGAAGTAGGGAAAATCTCGTTTCACGCAAGTGCATTCTGGGGACGACTCAAGATCGCGTTCTATTGACAGCATATTTAGCTTATCACCCTTATTGTACACAATATACAATCCAAATCTACAGTGGGGGGCAGTCATTAGATGTATTGGTCGATAAGGATTCAGAAAATAATAAACACCAGAAACATACAACAAAGAAATCCTCTTAATTAAGGCAAATTCTGCGCTTCAGCCGTAGGCAGCGTCCTAACAGTAACCTTTGTGTCCAGGTAATACATTCAAGCGCAGCGACTTGGTACGTAGAAAGTTTAGCTCTGTGGTAGCGTGTCGGCTTTATGTTCCGAAGGTCCTGAGTTCAAGCACTCACCGGCAAGAATTTTTTTTTTTTCTTTGGTATCATTTTCGAAATCTGCATCCCTTAACAATTTTTAAAAAATTAAGCAAAACAGGTGTATATTATTTAAGTTATATGTGGGTTTACTCCTGTTTTAGCTAAATTTTTTAGTAAGATTACTTGGAATTATCGCTTCCTTGCTTAAAATACAATCCGTTTCACCAGCAGACATGAGCCTAATTCTATCAAACCCTGACACAAGTTTAATACGACTAGTGCACATATTTTACATCAATAAAATAAAATTGTTTGTATAGAGTCAGTGGGTCAGTTTTTGTTTGTTTCTGTTTTTATTTGCATTACATACTGAAAAAATAGGATAATTTAGAGAGTAAAGCCATTCTAAAAAAGGAATGTGAAAAGCTAATGTTTAAGGAAAAAATAAGTTAGAACTGTTAAATAAATATGTTAGGCCTATGTTTTCAAAGTTAGAAATGGCTAAGTTAAACTGCTTATTTACCAACTACTGCAGATGTAAATATCAGCAACTGTCGAACTGTTTATTTTTATTATTAATGTTTGTCATTCTCGTCTATTGAATACACAAAAATAATTAGGTAAAATATAAACAACGCCACCTTATAACCCCGTTAAAACAGAATAATTTAAATACAACCTAAGAAGTCTAAGCCTAAGAAATAGTAATTAGATTAGTTATTAAAATTAATTGTATCTTTTATTAGGTTTTATATGTAAGAAACACATTATTGTTAACAAAGTGTAATTTAAACCAAATTCACTTAAAAGACGAAAATAAATCTGCAGCTCTTGTGACACTTATTGTTTATATTATTTGGTTTAAATAAACAAATATCTTATAATTATATTACAGTTCACAACCATGTTTATTTATGTTTCTTGTAATATTATTATTATACTCAAGTGCCTTAATTAATTATATTATTATATTTAAGTATATTTCCGTTCCTAAATTCCTTAATATTTCAGTCCCGACCATAGTATAGGCCTAAATATAATTGTCCAAGTTCATAATAATTTAAAATTGGAATCACAATATATGGCGATATTTGCGAAAAATCTTAACATGTATTCCAATTAATCTCTCTTCTTATATCTTCCATTTTACTAGTTTCTATGTAGAAAGATACAAAAGGAAAGACCTTATTGCAAACGAATGTTGCGAAATTGCAGACGACAGACCAACCAAACAAGCCTAGGGGGCGGTTATTGTAGCACCATCTGTTGGCGAAGGCTGTAACTTACCTCCACTGCCTTCTATTCTCAGCTTCTTAACACGCGTGCTCAAGGTTTATAGAAAAACAGCGCATCAGATCGTGTATCACCTGAGTACCGGATCTAGTATCGCGTGAGTAAATTATCAGCTGAGAAGAGCTTGAAACGGGACTATTACTCTGTCCTCATCTCAAGATGAGAATGCATACTTGAGAGCTACTCAGGTGATACGCTCTTGAGATGAGATCTGAGTACTGTCTATTACTGTGGCTGATTGAATACCCTGTGCGTTCCCCAGACCTCATGCCAATGGAATTCTTTTTATGGGGATACCTCAAGGACAGAGTTTGTCGCACAAAACAAAGAACAATTGATGCATTGAAATTGGAAATTGAAAGACAATGTCGCGAAATTCCAAATGAACTGTGTTGTGACGTTTGCCTTATCAGCTTTGTCTGGACAATGACGGTCATCAATTTGAACATTTGCGAACACGATTCTTTAATTACACGTTTCTTCTGTAATTCAAGCCTTTAAACTTGTCTCTATGTTCATAAATAATGTTTTTATACTCATTCAAAATGTTAGTACATTTTTTTGAGACACCCTGTCTAACTAAATGCTTATACAGGGAATCCATTTTATGCGGAAACTTTTTAACAGCGTTGCCTCTGCTCACACTTTCCCCGCTGTTGTGCTTGCACCGGCGGGGACCGTGTTCCGTTACTACCGGCAAATCAAGACTTTTAACATAACATAGGCCTACATGTAGAGGCTTATTACTCACCATTTATTTGAGATACTGTTGAAAATGACCCCCGTCAGCAGTAAGACATCGTTTAAACAAATTCTTTGCCACTTTCTGTAATTCCGCTTCGGTAATACACTGCACTGCGGCAGTGATGCCAGGTTTCCTCATAAAATGGACTCACTGTATAAAACTATTGGCAGTTATGGATAAGCCTTATGGGATGAGCCAATGAAGATGGCAGATTGTCATCAGCCAACGGGAGTGTTGGTGACCAACCTGTCTGAACACCTCGCACTGCAAGGGAGCAGAGTGCTCGACCAGACTCCAGGTCCCTCGAGAATTTTTTATAAGTCAACTGAAACCCTATCTCAAGAACTAAGTCCCACACATTATGAAAGTTTATATCTGTAGGCCTGTGCTGATATATTATTTAAACATTAATTCTATTTCTATTAAACTTCAGTTACCACACATGCAGCGTTGGATATAGGAGACATACCAACTTTGCTGGAATTTTGTACCCTATGTCATGCTGCCAACAAACTGAACTGCAATTATTGTAATAGGCCTACATTGCAAATCACAAGTGATACTCGGGAGCAATTTCAATTAAACGCACAATGAGTTTTCCAGAATTTAATTATATGTAGGCCTATGCCATGTGATATTTAAATGAGCACACTAGGCTCCTCCCACCAACTCTCTAATGGGACCTGCCTCAGAAGGTGGGGGTTTAGGGTTTCATTGCAAAAGAGATTCAATGTGAGACATAATAAACCCCGCGCTATTCAGTATATTGCTGCTAAACTAACATAACGTAGCTAACCTAACAAAACCTGTCACTGACCTAGAATTTACCTATCATTATTTAACCAAATGCAGAAGCTTTTTACCCTTCCACATCTTTCATAAAACATTGTTACAACTGTCAAGGAAGCCTTGGTACAATAGTGAAATGCGTGCGCAGGCTCGGAAGCGAGGGGAAGGAACCGGGGGGCAGATCTTGCCTGCTGTGCGGAATAAATCTTATCTTTTACCAAATGATTGTTTGGAATTTCTATACAAATAATAATAAAGGGAATGCGCACAAATGTGCATGTTTAACAGTGTAAAATTGAATGTCTTTACTATATTCTGTGATAGATATATGCTAGTTCTTTGTTTGCATTCTTCGATATGATACTTTCCACACCAGCGTCCACAAAGTTCACATATACAATGTTCGTCAGGGTCGTGAAAGGTCTTCCGTGCACATCTTGTGCATGGAATTCCTTTGCAAATAATTATAAAACCATATGCATTCTAGTGATACATGTTCTCAAAATTTAGTTAAGGCAGGCCTACGCTATGAACTACTGCTAAGTAAACCGGTAAAAACCCAATAAACCAAAATAAATAATTGTTCAATTAGGCCTACTTCTAGAAAGGAGGCAGAGTTTACAAAATCTAAAGGTTGCTAAGTGCCATACACTGGCATTCTACGGACATTGGTTTTTGTAGCATTGCCACCTAGATGTCTCATTGTTTAAATAGTGAGTTGAGAGGGAGGTGGGTCCCATTAGAGAATTGGTGGAAGGAGCCTAGTGTGTGACCTAAAACCATTTTCCCTTACGGTACATCTGTCGTACAAATATTAGGCTACATGCTTATAGGCCTATATGGAATCTATAGGTTTTAAAGAATAATAGGTAATCAAATCTGGCTGTTTTCCGTATTTCAAAGACAAAAAATAACTGAGCAGAGTGCTCGACCATCCCCACTCATTCTCTAAATACGGAATCCTGTACCGGTATGTTGAACAGAAAGTAGCGAGTCACAATTTATAATTTTTCGACAAGAGCAGCAGCATAACATGGATATAATGCATTCTGTTTTATTTCGTGGGCACATTATTAATTTATTAGCAGTAATAAACTAGTTTAAAGGGTGGAAGGATTAGTTAACGGAAAATCACCACGTGACGTGTGCTTTTCATTTCAAATTATCGGTACTGAGTTTTACTGTACCATTCTAATCCATTTAATTAAATTCCAAAGTCAAATACCTGTAAGTATAGAGATTTATGATGAAATACGACCACTCATCCATCAGAATCACCAGATGTAGCAGCATGAAGGGTTACGATAATGTCCCTGCACAGATAAAGAATTGCACAACTTTTAGGAAATTCTGAAAAGGAAATACACTACTACATCGTCCCGAAATAAGAACTGGCAAAATTACTATGATTAAACTTACCGTTAGAGGCCATCCAAAAGAAGTTTAAAATCGAACGTGCAACATCCATCCTTCATGAGGAGTAGGCGAGTGGGGGGCGTTGTCGTGAGCTGCGGAAGTGCAGAGAGGAAGCGGATGTTACGTCATGACAAGCGAATGCTAAAATTTAGAATCTCTCTCGAGAATTGTTATAAGTAGCTTGAAATGTTTCTATAAAACAAAAATTCTAATATGTTTATATATCAATATATTTATAAAATCCATTTCCTAATAACTTACGAAAATCTACAGTACCATCTGTCCTCTAATTAATACAGTACCGGAACCAGAATTTAAAAAAAAAACAAAAAAAATTCAAAGTCAAAACCCTCATAAACGGGAATAACTGCCTAGTTAATAAATGATTTACAGAAAGAGGCATTACTTACAAAAATCTGAAGAATTTAATTAATAACACTAGTGTATTTATGTGATCTTTAAATGCTGTAAGCGTTTTCCACTATCTGAAGACAGGATCGCAGGAGTGCGCTACCGTAGTCAAAAGAGAAACGCTTTTTAATTATTCACCGCTAAATTTGAATGTTTTAATTCTTGTTTTTGTACTCTAAAAAAACATGGTTTACTCAAACTCTAACATTTTCTTTTTTTGCCATTTTCTCTACCCTTTGCTATTTTCTTGTCTGTCTTCCTGTCTTGTAACACACAGCTTTCCCTACTGTACTTATTAAAATCTATTATTTTCCCACCTCTTGTAACATTCACACACGACTTTCTACGAAGATTTTGCAATTTTTTCGCCTCTGAATCCAGCTTTTGAAATACATGACTTTCTCTATCCTGTTGCTATTTTCTCTAGAGTGCGATTTTCAGTCACTCAAAGGACGTCAGTGTAATCGCTAATACAGAACGAGATTATTCTGTTTGTAGCTATCATTATTTTACAATTGATAGTTTTGGTATAACAACTGATATACTCTCAAAGTTGTAGAATGTGCGACAAATTAAATGAATAAGTATTAATAATTCACAGGCCTGAAAATCCACCAATAAATTGATTTAAACAAGGAGAGAGAAATAGTTATGAACAGTGGCGTACCAAGGTGGGTGTGAACGGGGTGGCCGCACCGGGCACTGTAAAGTGCGGGGCGCCAAAATTGAAAAACATCTTTTTCTAGTTTAAGAAAAAGTAACTTTTTCAGGCTAAATATAAGGTTTTATTGGTCAAATTTTCTTTATTACTTTGTTAAATACTGCAGTAATATTATTTAGAAGTGAAATAAATGATTTATGTATAGCGTAGAGCTTTATCACTGGTACTCACTACTAAATTGCGGTATTTTGTTACCTGTTGGAGCGCTTTCAACAGGTAACAAAATACCGCAATTTAGTAGTGAGTACCAGTGATAAAGCTCTACGCTATACATAAATCATTAAGATTATCGCTACAGAATGGACAAAACTCAAGAGTGAAATAAATGTTTCGTTTTAAACTATTTATAGACAATACAAAATAGGTCATGGGCGCCGAGCACACACGAAAAGTTTACGGTGTAATTTAGCAATTGTATCAATTGAACGTGATGTGGCTGCTACAACAGACTTCAACTATATTATAAATAAGTTTGCATCCATCAAGGCTAGGAAGGCACATTTTTAAATTTTTGTTATGACTATGAAACGTCTTTTCTCTTTCTTTTTTTTCAAACAAACTAACCTTATAATACTTACAGTT
The DNA here is from genome assembly GCA_964059195.1 of Ectobius pallidus. NCBI lineage: Eukaryota > Metazoa > Arthropoda > Insecta > Blattodea > Ectobiidae > Ectobius > Ectobius pallidus. Next base: position 27,511,934 of record CAXKWD010000011.1, read on the forward strand.
TTATTTCGTTCATATTTTCCTCTTTATAATGTGTTAAAGTAACATAATACTTATTAAAAATAAATAGTTGTGAACATGAAACTGGGTTTAAATTAAACTCATTGAACCTTGAACCTACTACCATCTAATTAGCACTGGGCGCCAAATAGCTTTGGTACGCCACTGGCTACGAATTGTCTTATTCTGTTTCTAAAGCCTTTACCTCTACTAAAGAAATGTCTCCATGATGTGCCGTTTGCTGTTGAAATTACTGTCACACAAAATAACCAGCAAAGAACATCATCTGCTACACCATGCAGTCTCCTGTGGTGATTGCAAGGTGAAGGAAGATGGATGGGTAGTAAAATCAGTTTTATCTGGCTCATCCCAATATGGGGCGTGTGGGGAAAAATACATGGGAGAACTGTCAGAAGTTGGTTCTTTCCTTGCAGTGACTGCAGACACAGAAATATGACTGGCAGTGCCGTCAATGCTGGAATAAGTGTTTACTACTTCCTCTGCTCTTACCATAGGAAGTATTGTGCTCGACCTAGGGTTGCCAGATGGTTATGGATGGAAAGGAACACATTTGAGACTAAAAAGACATGACAAAAGCATGACACATTAAAATTATTGAACAGCTCTGTTTTGTGGCCTACATTTATCTGAAAATTTTCATTTAATGCATCCGATCCCGTGCGTATACAGAGCTCGCCTGGAATCTGAAAGTTTCATGACCGTTAAAATTTGAACATGTTGTTGCCACTGTGCATGCGTGGAGTGCTAAAGTCCACCATGAAAATATAGTCCAAGGCTCTAAGTGCTTTAGTTAACCACATGATACTGTCAATGTTTTCATCTTAGCACATTTCGCTTGCATTTGAATTCCCACCGCCTCTGTCTGTGACGTCATCCATGCTTTCAGTTTGATGGCGAGCACTGTACATTCTTATCCACTGCTAGCTATCCGCATTTATCTGATGATCTGTTGGCTTTTAGATAATCATAAAATTGAGAACATATTAATTCTTTCAAGTTAAACTTCATAGAGACCTGTCTCGCAGCTTTGCCAAATAAATACTCAGCCTCAGCCTCGTAGCTAAAATTAGTGGGGGGGGGGGGGTCCTGCTCCAGAAAATGTTTAGCCTTTGTTTCAAAATTGGGTAAAAGGAAACAAACCTCGGATATAGACAAATCATGGCCGTTTATCTTAAAATATTCTTGTAGGAATCGCGAGGATGTCATTTTATTGGGTAAAACTGTCTGCTCGTTACTGGAAAGGTAAGCATCAGTGTGCAGTGATTAATACGTCCCATGCTACCATTAAGCAGCACGAAAACAGACTATTTTATACAGCATAACTTGTTTGGAAATTGAAATAATTGTACATTGATTAAAAACACAATTTCGATTTGGTGCAAGCCAGTTGGTGTGCTTTTATTCTGTTCTGCTGTTAGCTTACCTGAATTACGTTAACTCTGTCTAATATGAACCATTGGTAGCACTGGTCACACATGGTAACTCGAATCGATTCATGGAACGTTGATGCATAATATGCAGTGATCTCGCAGCTGTTAGTTTTGTTTTTATATAATAAAGCACGAAAGTAATTATTATTTGTATAATCCGTTTCATTTTTTATTCATGGAATAGTCTCAGTAAATCCAACTCGAGTTGACGAGTTTCATCAGATAATTCGCGAATCTGTCGATAAAGTCGTAAACTCTGATGGGATTACCTATGATAAAATATCCTACCCTTGATACCCATGGCATTTGCCAGCAAACTCTTTTTTAGTTATTTAAAATTTCAAAATTGGGATGCGCATTATTAACCAAGGGACCACGTACTTGTTCGTTGATGTTAGATGAATCTGCTTTAAGCCTTCTGTGAAGTCCTATTCTCGCATGGTAAGTTATTAGGTCAATGCTCATCGTTTCCGTATTCAGCACAACTCCGCATAAAACGTCTAACCTCTTCCACCTCTGATATAAGGCTGAAGTTACAGTTAAGAAAAGAGGCCGTTCAACAACTGATATTCTAATCTTGGCCAGGCATAAGCAATAAGAAATATATTCTTTAAATTACTGAAATTACGAAACTGATAAAAATCCTCTTGACAGTTCCCATGACTACATCAGAGGCAAAATGCTACTTTTCAACATTGAAAAGAATAAAAACTTTTCAAGAAGCACTATGAATTTAGAAAGACTAAATCCGCTTGCAATGCTTTAATGGAGAAAAATCTTCTCACTTGACATCCATGGATGGAGAAAATTATTGATCTTTTCGCGCAAATTTAAACAGGAATGGATTAAATTTTTTAATAAATACATCAAGCTTGAACTGTAAGAATTTAGGTTAAAGTAAGTTAAAAAAGTTTGAGTTTGTTTTTTTACGATTTTATCAAGTTTCTGAATAAATATTCTTTTTATATCTGTTTGTTTCCTTTTACACAATTTGAAAACAAAGGGTGAAAATTTCTGTTACAGCACCCCAACTAATTTTGGCTACAAGCCGCCACTGTTTTTGGTTATCAGAATGTCAATGATGTTGCTCTGGGGGAACTACAATAAGCTAGATATAATTCAGCTTGTTTAGGCGTGTGTTTGGTTTGTTATGCCCTTTCATAATGTCATAATTAACTGTCAAATAATTTTGTTTGTCCGCCGGCGTGGTCTTGTGGTTAGCGTCGCTGACTACAGATCCGTCGGCCCGGGTTCGATTCCCGGTACCTCCTCGGATTTTTCTGAGGTAGGGAGGTCTGGTAGGGGTGCACTCAGCCTCGTGATTCAAAATTGAGGAGCTACTTGATAGAGAAGTAGCGGCTCCGGTCAAGAAAACCACCATTAACGGCCGTGGGTGTCGGCATGCTGACCACATGCCCCCCAATCCTGCCATCTGCCTACGGGAGATGGCGCAGCGGTCGGGTGGTAGGCCAAGTCCCTCCAGGGATGTAGCGCCACGGAGTTTAGTTTAGTTTTTATAATTTTGTTTGGATTGAGCCTTACACAGAATTTGCTGAGCCTCATGGCCACAAAGGTTCAGAAGACTCTAGATGTCACACACATAGAGATAGAGGATTGGGGGGGGGGGGGGAGAGTGGGATGGCCAAGGCCTTAAATTACAAGTACAGTTTTGATATTTGCTTGAAAGAACCTGAAAAATTCATGGAAACCATTGTGAGGATTGCTTCCCTTGGGAATCAAACTTTGGACCTTGGAGATGAAAGTCTCAGATGCTAGCGACTGAGCCATATTGCTCACTTCAAAGGAATTTTGGAAATAATATTTCAGAAGGATGTATGGATGACCAAAGACTTTTATGCTGGGAATCTCTCATTAATGCCATATGTAAAACAACTACATTTTATCTAATATCTGTTTTTATTTAACACTCCCTTTGCTGAGTTGCAACACTACACTACACTGAATTATTCATAACAGTACAAAATCAACAATCTGCATATAGAAAAATATTATTTTGTGGAATGTGCTGGTATTCCATTATAGGAATAACAACTTTCATCATACGTTAATTTCATAAGTTTTATTAAAAAAAATATTTAATTCTACAGATAAACATCACTTATTTATGTTCAGTCTAAAATGTTGAGCTTCAAATTTACTCTGCAGGTGCATTAAGGGCACACTGTGTGAAGGAAGTGGGGAAAAAGCAGAGGCGGAATGCTATCCCAAGGTTTTTCCCTATCATACCTCAATTTGGATAGTGCATACTCCCTCCTTTACAACGTAATAAAATTATGTGATATGCAGGAAACTGTGTTGTGGTGTTTTCAATTAACTTCCTCCATGAGCAACCAACCATGCTTTATAGATGATTACCAAACAGTAAAGCAAAGTCTCGAACATCTTGTATTGTCAATTGATAGACCTTTATTTATTTCAATAAAGGTATTTTTGAAAGTAATTAAAACCTATTTAAAAGTTAAATTCTTTTAGTTACTGATAACTGTTTCAAAACATCGGACCTAGTGGTATAGTCATTAAGTTGGCAACAAAGGATATCACTAATTACCAATCACAGGCTTCTATACTGACAAAGGATATCCGTGAAAGCAAACCAGTGGATGAATGAACATGAAAAGTAATTATATTACAACTCAAACAGATAATAGGGCTCGCTCTTTGCTCCAAAGGAATGCAAACAATTTTTTAACATCCACCAATTTTCAGTGACTGTATGTTCTTTGACAATTGATACCTGTGCCGGTATGCCACTGAGCCTTTGAAACCAGTGTGCTGGTATTCCATATCCGCACATGTGGCCTCACTTCCCTCACTGCATACATAAATATAAATATGGTATAGTTTGTACATAAATATGGTATAGTATATGGTATGGTATAGTTTGTACTGTACACATGTTTATACTGAACAATAAATGTTCAGTATAAACATGTGTACAGTACAAACTGATAACGTAATCAACTGCATTAAGGACCCACAAATGCTTCTTATGACCTAAAATTCACTTCGTAAACATGATGTTTTGTTCACAAGTAGTGATCAAACTTGTGTATAAATTGAGGATATAGTTGTATTAATGGCCAAAAGTCCCAGTGGCCCTTTATTAAGAGAATGTATAGGCCTAAGCTGATTTTCTATGTTCCTTTTACTGTAACCAAAAAGATTCACGAAGAAAATCTGAAACATGATGTTGGTACACTTTTAAAAAAATGTTTTAGTCCCTTCCTCTACAGAACCTATGAACTGTTGTGTATTTTATATTGCCCTGTACAGGGTTGAATATTTTATTTATTGTCTGATTTCTGTAAGTAAAAGCATTAAAGTTAAAATGCTGTGAATAAGATTGTATTATGAATGTATCCCATAAGACAAAAAATAAAATTGGTTTGCTGCATGCGTACAGTTTAAATATTATATTACACATCTTGATATAATCTGAATATGGGAACACTAAAGAGCGTATAGAAAGTATACAATAACATATCAAATCAATTTGGCCATGAGTGGACAGTATACGTTTTGATTACTTGGTCCTCTTGAAGGAGTTCCTAATAGCTCCGATTTGGGTAAATTTTTATTTATACTTGCAGTCAATGACCTATCAGCTGCAGTTTCAGCAAAAATAATTACCTTTGTGACTGTATTACAGTTGTGAAATCTGTTGATAATAGCATGGATGATTTTAATAATATTTTCAATCTTACAGAGCAGAGGTTCTCTGAAAGTGATCTAGTTTCAAATTTAGGAAAAACACTGTTTTTAAAGTTCAGAATTCAAATAAATTAGTAATGATCCTGTTAAACTGTTTGGATTTTGGATAGACAGTTAAGTTGAATTGGAAGAAACATACACAAGAAGTATGTATAGGCCTACTGTTATCATAAGTCATTTCAGATGGATAATATTTCTCCTTATACTCTCTAATATATGGTAAATTTTTTTACCAAATTAACCAGTAACAACACACTATCCTAAGGAGCTGGACCTAATTTATTAATTTAACAGCTTTTACATGATTTAACAATTAAATAGTAATTGAATTAAATTAAATCCTAGACCTATATACATAGGAAAAGTAGTTAATTATAATGATAGGCCAATGAACACTGTTCAAGTAATTGTAAAACATCATGTAAAAGCTGTTACAATTAATAAATAAGGTCCAGCTCCTTAGGATACAGTGTGTTGTTATTTGTTAATTTGGTAACAAAGTTTACCACATATTAGAGGGTATAAGGAGAAATATTATCCATCTGGAATAAATCTACCCTCTTTGGAAACAATGAAGTTTATCAAATGATAAGTCATACTTCTGCTGTGAGGGCTGAAACAATTTCAATAAATGTCTTTCTTAATACACATACATACTGTAGTCTCTTTTATGTCCACTTAAATTATGGGTACATTAATGTAGGGCACAACAAATTTTTATGTTTTGTGACGGTAATGAAAGGTTATGCTTTTCAGACACATTGTAAGCTAATTTTTAAATAATTTAGAGTTTAACTAGTCTTTGTTTATGTTTTAGCTAATATGTTTGCATGTAAGAATTTTTATCAACAGAAAGAAAGAATGAAACTAGGATGAAGAAAAAAAATGTTACCAATGGAAGTCATAATACTATTTAATTGCATTATATAATAAAGTACTTCTGGACAACAAGCAAAGTAAAGAATGTAAATATTTTTATAAAAGATAGTGTTTTTCTTACATTTCCTATTTCCGTAACCAACTTTGACTGCTTCACATGGAAAGTACTCTTTTAGTTAAAGTAATATTTGCCTATGATTATTAAATAGACTCAGTTTATAAACAATGAAAGTTTTAAAATTCACTACACCTTATGTGAGATTTCTCCCGGTGATTGCAAAAATCGTCATACTTGGTGGATGAAAAGTATTGTTCCTAAGTTTGCAGTCCTGTACCAGAAAATCAATAACAGCTCCAATATGGCTGACTCCACGGTGTGTAATTCATTTTAATAAATCTACTTATTATTATTATTATTATTATTTCACAAATTTAAATGACTGTCTGGTAAAATGATCTTATTTTGCGAGCAAAATAAAATCTCGTTTTTAACACTTGGATCATAACTATTATAAAGAGAAACTGACCTAGAATCATCTTTCTTTTTAACACACAACATTGTAGTGATTCAGCAACTGGCAAACATTTTTATGCTTATTACTGTATTTTAAGGAAATAAATTAAGTATTAAATTTGGCAAACACACACTATTTCCCATTTCTAACGTTTGAGTTCTCAAACTTTTATATATTATGCAATATACTTTATATAACTCTGGCTTAAAACGATTTATGTAATAATTTGTTATTCAATGGTAGTAATATGATAGTTACCATGCTTAGTGTACTTCTACAAAACATTACACTTCAATACATCAGAAAAGAAATTTGGGGTAAGGGGCCCTTAAATGCAGTTCATAATTTCACTTCATGCTATGTGAACAGGTACTGTGTTTCTATTCATTGGAAATATCCAATAAAACATGTTTCTTACATCTATGAATAAATAATAAAATTTAACAAATGAATAACAACCTCTTTCCTCAATCCATCAACAACACTGCTGGATTCTCAATGTATTCCTTCCAAAGATTTGAAAATCTAGCCATTGTAGCTCCATCAATTACTCTGTGATCAGCAGTCCAACTTACATATACAACACGAGCCTTGATTACATTTCCAGATTCATCAAACCTTGGAACAACCTGCAATATCAATATGAAAGCATTACCTACTGAAGAATCAATTATCAAAAGTAAGAATGGAGGTGTCCACATTACTTCTGTGTAGGAATGAGTTTTTTTACATTATTCATACTAATTTTTTGATGCCTAATTATACAGGCAAAATAATTTTACTGTAATGTTCCTGTGAAGAGGTGTGAAATAAAACATGAAATATCATGAGTAAAAAGAAAAGTAGTCCTTACGAGAGACGGGTCAACACCAGTTTTTGAAAATACTCAATACTCAGCACCAATTTAGGTTGTTTGTTGTGATACTCGATACTTTCATTCTGAAAATAAAACACAAGTGCGGATCGGAAAGTAATGCACAATACATTTTTTCTGCATAGGCTGGGATGTTGAAATTTCATGGTGATATAAGTTAAATACATGCACTATTTTTGTTTCAGGTCAGCGGAAGCAATAGAAGTGTGAACTATGTAGCAAAGATGGCATGCATGTTACTGTCGTCAACTTGTGAAGAGTAGCAAGGCGCAATGTGATTTTTTTGGACTAAAGGACATAACCTGAGTGAAACTTACAGGGACACATGTGGCATACATGAATGAGACTGTATGGACTGTAGCAATGTCTTCAGGTGGTCCAACGTCTCTGCATTCTTCAATGACAGCTACAATATCATGAAATTACACAGAGACGACCAAAAGGGTCATCTCTCTGTTACTGGTGAACCACAAAGGTTCTCAAGGCCGTCACTAAAGAATGCACACCACCATCAGGAATGAAATCCAACCTGAATAAACAGGCAAGCCTCTCATCCCATTCCACACTTCTGCTCTACTTTTATACTTTTGTATTTTTATTATCACCAGCATGACAAGACAACAAACTGAACATTAACATGGAGAAAACAGTACAGATGACTTTCAGGAAAGGGGAAGGGAAAGTCAAGAAGACAGAATCACGTTTAGAAACATGCCACTAACCACAGTAAACATATTCAAATATCTCGGCATAACACTTCAGACCACCATTAAATCCTTCAGACTTCATGTGAGATCGAGAGCTGCAGCATCCACAAAAGCAATGTACGACATTAAAACCCCAACCAAACTCTCCCTAGAAAGGCAATGTGCTATTTAACACGAAAATAATCCCAATCCTAACCTATGGAATAGAAATAATCTGGGGAAAACTGGGCATCGGAGACCTTAACACCCTAGAAGCAGTAAAAGCACGATACCTAAAGGTAGTCCAAGGCGTATCCAGGTACATGAGATCCCGGCTGGTGTATGAACTCGCCAAGGAAACCTTCCTAATGGAAGACCTGAGGATTAAGTTTCAACTACCATCTACAGAGAGTTGGAAAAGGTGCCTACAAGAATGGGAAAATAAGAGAGGAGAGATCCCGTTAGAGTTCTACGCCACCGAGGCTATGATAAGCAGATCCTGGACAGAAACAAATCAAGACCTCCGGCACTTTCACAACTCACTGGTGGTGCACGGATATCATTATAAAGTGTGTAAAACAAAACACTACCATGAACCAGATGCCAACTTTGTGTGTGTGAGATGTGTTCAAAACTGTGGCCGTTATCATGTACTTTACTGTGAAAGACGTGGAAAGCCATAATACAGTTCTGTACAAAGTGAACAACGATGGGGAAGAAGAAGAAAAAAATGGAACACCCACAATCTCTTTATGCACAACTTGTGCGCATTTCTCTTTATTATTATTATCACCAACATGAAAAATATAGAAGAATTACCTGAATTCTTCCAAGAGCAGCAATTGCTAGTTGATTTGGCACAATTATAGGTTTTGCATATGTTCCACCAATCTAGAAGAAAGAAAAAACAATATACATATATGATAACTGGAGCAGAATAGGTATGCCTTCACTCATGACATGACATAAATCTAAAGGGACTGGCAGCTAAGAATTTAAAGCAAGTAGAGGATGGACAGTCCGCCGGCGTGGTCTTGTGGTTAGCGTCGCTGACTACAGATCCGTCGGCCCGGGTTCGATTCCCGGTACCTCCTCGGATTTTTCTGAGGTAGGGAGGTCTGGTAGGGGTGCACTCAGCCTCGTGATTCCAAATTGGGGAGCTACTTGATAGAGAAGTAGCGGCTCCGGTCAAGAACACCACCATTAACGGCCGTGGGTGTCGGCATGCTGACCACATGCCCCCCAATCCTGCCATCTGCCTACGGGAGATGATGCAGCGGTCGGGTGGTAGGCCAAGTCCCTTCAGGGATGTAGCGCCACGGAGTTTAGTTTTAGAGGATGGACAGTACATTTTATATGCAGAATTGGTCTACATCTCAGATAAACTTCAATAAGATAATAACTACTTGCAGATTATACAGGCACTGAGTGACGTACAGTCGGCTGCAGTCATTGCTGTTGTTTGTTAACTTACAGAATTACCCTTAAATTAAAACAGAAGCTCAGTTCCTGGAATGTTTGCCATTTCCATAAAGAGTATCGATTATTAAAATTAATAATAATAATAATAATAATAACAATAATAATAATAATAATAATAATAATAATAATAATAATAATAATAATAGAATAGAAGAAAAATGTTGAAGACTAAACCAATGAATTACAGATACACACTCATAAACAGTGCCGCCACTTATCTGGTTTTGTTATAACTAGACTTCGGACTTTTAGGTCGCTAAAAATGCTGTTTTAGGTACCTAAAATAGGCTCTAAAAATCGTAAAATAGTCTCTTATAAAGTCGTTAAGTTACCAATTTTCTGAAATATCTCAATTGCAATGCAGAATATTATATTTATTGAAGTCACCAATAATCAATAATCATGATAAAACACAGAAATAGGCCTATGGCACACAGAATTATATAGACCTATTACTACACCTTTTTTCAAATGGGAAGCGTTTTGTTCGTCCTCTTGCTTAGATACGCGGTCCAATCAGAGACGGCGAGATGGAAGGAAGACCCTTCCTGATAGCGGTACTTCTTTAGCTCGTACACGTGATTGGCGGTGAAGGAAAACGCTTCCCATTTGAAAAAAGGTGTAGGGCCTGTATTACTACCATAACAGTGAAAACCTAATTCCTGCGTCCAGAAGCTACGCACGCTAGCATATTCAACCCCTTGTATCCCTCAGTGATTCAGAGAACTACCTTTTTTTTTCTGAATGTGGGAGGCAGAAGAAAAACACTACATTTTCTTGGGAATTCCAAGGAATTTTTCTACTGAAGACGATACATTCCTTACAATTTAACCAAGTCACAAATGTGTCATGTACTGCACATTCCGAGCTAAAAATTCAGTACGAACTGAAAATAAATGCTAGAATTTATAACAAAAAATAACTTATTTTTGAACTTTAGAGGAAAAACAAGCAAATAGGCAATATTAGGCTCTAACGTAAAAATAGGCTGTTTTAGGTCCTATAAAAGTATCAGTTTTAGGCACAGTCACTTATGAAACATGCATATACAAGTTTTTGTCCATATATCACTTAAGGATTAAAATAGGTTTTTACCTAAAATCCGAAGTCTAGTTATAACTAGGGCTCGGATTCTTGGTTTTTAAACTATTTTGTTCCTTGCAAACTGACTGTTATATTTTAAATAATTATCCATTTCATTGTCATGGCAGTCTCATATTCTAATCTTACAAACCTAAAGGGCTAAATAAGACATTAGAAACTAAACACGTCTGAAACTGCTTTTTAAATTAAAATACAATAAAAATACTTAAACAAATGGTATGTAATTAATCTACTATTGTTGTTGTTAAAAGTTATTTTCTAAATATCTGCCAACATTTTGCATCTGCCAGTACCTTTGTAAGAGAAAATGTAGAACTGCATTTTGTAATTTCGTAACTCCATTGTCCCAGTAAAGGAAATTATTTAGCGAACCGAAATCCCCGGTTCTTTTAGAAGCAAATTAAAGTCATTCTTAAGAAGCGTACACTTGCAGTTTAATCACAGTGTAAGTTTCAGCAAGACGGCATAAGTAAAGTATTCTAAAAGTTGGCTGATTAATTGAAAAACGTTCTTGTTAATTTTTTTGCAGTGGAGTTGGAAGTGACAGGGATAATTGAAAAGTAAGCAAAAAGTGGTCCTAGAGTTTTGTAGTTCAGAGCCATGGAAACTGTAGATAAAAATAAAATAAATCAATATATTTGTTTCAATGTATTTATTGTACTTATTAAAGTGAAACTTGAATGCAATTAATTCTAGAGGGATTGCACACCCGACATTGAATTTCTCATCTACTTTCATTTTGTTTTTTCAATTTATCTCTGGGAAGTATTTCTTGAGTTTGTTTAAACACAAGAGAAATTATTATTTTTGTTTATTCCTATCTGAGAAGGATTTAGTTCAGTTTGTTTAAATACAAGAGAAAGGATTGTTATAAAATATCTAATGTGCCCCTTGCAAATAATAACTTTCTGTTAAATATTTCATAATACTGATTATCAGTATGGTATACAAGAAAAATGAGAATAAAGGAAATGTTTGGACTGAAATTCAAACTCGGGACCTTCTGAATACAAGACCACAATATTACTACCCATGCTTTGTAGGAGATGTAATGATTTTTGAACTGTACTGTATTGAAAACATTCCCCACAGAACAAATTTGTCTGCCTGTGTATCATGCTCTTACGAATGCACCCGAAGTTTTCTGCTTTGCACTTAGAATCTGGAGCCTAGTAATTTTTTTTCTAAAGGGGTACATTGGAGACTATGCTACAAATTTGAATTACCTTCCAAAGTGTGCTGAAATCAAGAAATACTGAGAAATTCAAAGTATACAACTAAATTAGAAGTAAAAGACTCCTCAAACTTAAACTTATAGAACTCCAACTATCTGGATCACTTTGAGGTCGTATTCAAGTGGTTTTTTGCAGCAGCGAGCATAGGGAAGCCCTCTTTCAGGGCCGATTATTTGCGAAAAAGCAAAACTCTTAGCCAGAAAAATAAATAGTTTGCCGGCAAAACAACTGACTCTGACTAATATGTTCAAGATGTAACTACAGTACTATAAAATTTAGTTTTTTTTAAAGACATTACTTTTTAAATTATTTATCCAATTACCCAGATAGTTGATCATCCAGATCGGATCCTGTCCCAATTAATCCAGATAATTGGAGTTCTACTGTATCAACACTTACTGCTCCAATATTAGACAGACTGAAAGTTCCATCTGTCAGATCTTCTCGACGCAGAGCTCCTTTCTTCCCCAGATCCTGAAGTTTGTTCAACTCCTTAGCAACTTCAAGTAGAGACAGGTCTTGAACATTTTTTATATTTGGAACCACCAATCCATTTATAGTATCCATTGCAATGCCAATATTGTGGTTCTTTCTGTAAGTTATATTCTCGCAAGTTGCATCCACACAAGCATTCAGTATCGGGAATTCTTGAAGAGCCTTTGAAGCAGCTTTTATGAAGAATGGCATGTAGGTTAGCTTGATATTTTTTGAATTTGCAGGCCCTTTTACTTGAGAACACACATCAATAAGTTGATTAACTAGTACTTCATCACAATATCCAAACTGAGGCACATTCTGAAATTTGGAATAGCAATACCGGTAATTACAATATTATTTGATTGTATTTATTGCACTAAGAAAGGTTACAAGCAGGGCCCGGATTTTGATGACATGTCATCTTTTAACTGGAACTTCATGGACATTGCCTATTAGTGCAGATATTCTGATCAGGACTCCTAGATTATATAATGGTAAGTTTTAGGATCATTTTTTATCTTGGGTAATTTTTTTGAATTTAACATCATTATTTGGTCATTTTACGGCTATTTTTCAACACTTCATATTTTTAGGTAATTTTTTTAACATAAAGTAATTTATTTTCCCATTTTGTGTTATTTCTTGCTTTATATAGTTTATTTTGAGCATTTACTTATATTGAATATTATTAGAATTCTAAATAACCATAAATAAATAGCTCTTGTTATAATTTTAATTTGGATACTGATCAACGGTGTTTGCTGTTTGCATTTATCCGTATGTAAACAACTAATTACAAGCCTATACTTGGCCAACAACATAAATGTAGAATAGACACAAATCTGATGAATAAACTAGTATTTTCATACATATTTTTGCATTTTGCATTTTTTTGTATTTTTGCAGTTATTTTATAGCTCATTTTTTAAGCATTTTTAGGTCATCAAAACCTGGGCCCTGGTTACAAGGTTCTGATGTTTGATCATTTTGCCAGTAAGACATCTAAAAATACAAATGCACATAATTTGTAGAGGCATAGGGAAGGGGCTGCTGAAAAATCATAGGCCTATTGTCTCATTAGTGTTTGCATTCAATACAATTATTTATTTGCTTATTAATGAATAGAGTACTAGATCAATTAATGCACTATGCACATATTTTCTGATAAGGTAAAGTTCTTTCCAACATTTGCCCTATTCTGACTGGTTGGTCATGTGACTTGAACTGACATCCTTCTGAATGTTATTCTGCAATGTTTTGACCTCAGCATACCACTTGGTAATAATTACAAGTAGGCCTAAATACAGTAAAGAATTCAGAGGAATTGCTACATGATTTCATACGGGTTTGGTTATCAGAAGTTCTATTTTGTAATTAAATACAAACTTCTTTTCTCTTAATCCAGTAGCCACATTTAGGTTAATTTTAATTTAATTTAATGTGCCATGGGCATTGGGAAGATGCTATATGCTAATGAAAAATAGAATTACAAAATTACAAAGTTCAAAAAAATTAAATACAATACGAATACAAATAAAACATAAGTAGCCTATACATAATGAGCAATAAAAAAATATATACCTAGGTAGAAAATATTCAAAGTTAAAAATGAAAATACATAGTAATATGAAAATTTTACACTAGGGCCTATGGATAAATAATTACAGAAGAGTCAAAACAGTATTTTATGGAAGGTAATTTCTATTAGCCAACATTGCAAGAAGGTTTTAAACTAGATGAAGTGTAAGTAATGCACCTTTTGTGGTAACTTGTTGAACAAGGCAACGACAATCAAGCTAAACCACGTGTTTGACTTCCTCAGTCTGTTTGACTAAGAAAGAGGACAATTATACCTTGTGTGATACATATGTAAGTAAGACCTATCTAGACCTGATGACATTCTATCAGCATTACTGGGAAGGCCAATTAACAGACAAATATGGAAGTGGCAGTTGGTGATTGGCATAATATAAGACTGTCAGCAGACTTTAGAAACAATTCAATTCACTATTATAACAAAGACTTGTCGTAAATTCCTTTACTTGGTTGCATTGTGCTACTTCATGAAAGCAGGACCCAGTGTCCTTGGTAGGCTGAACAATCTGCAGCAGAATTGGGAAGGAGTTGAACCCCAGATCCATAGCAAAAGGTCACACATGCTATCCATAGCCCACTACTGAATTCGAAGCTTCATGTCTGAATCTATCTTGCAAGTTTGAAGACAAATCTAATACACTTTAACAAAACCACATGCAAAAAATTAGCTGCCTGATTTCCCTAAAAGGCCCTAAAATAAAACCCTGAATTACACACATAAATGATGGGAAAATTATATAAGTAGCTACTGATAGGATTGGACAGCCTTTGCATGTGACGTTTGCATTAATCCTTCTATGCCTGGGCTCTCAAACATGCCCTCTCTTTTATTCCATCGCACTTGGTCATCCCACTACTGAAAAATAATCCATGTACTGTACCTTATATAAAACTAAGAAACAATGTGTATAAAGGAACTAAGATCCCCAAAACTTTTTTTGTCCAGTTCTTTGAACATGTGAGAAAAAAAGAGAAACTTCAATATTCCTGTCATGGAAAAGAAGGATCCAGGTAGAAGAACATGAGAAAGGACAGTAGGTGGCTAAGATTGCCAACCGACCTCTTCAGCATGTTATATGATTGATTGATATGATTTATTTGTTCTAAGACACTTTACACTGGCCCTTAAGTTATACACTTTCGAAAAGGAGCCGTACCTACCTTCCGGTTTCTGGCAGGTCCTTTTACAGATAATACATGCATACATAATTACCACACGGCAGATAGTTCAACGTCATAATCACATTAGTTTTCGTACTTAAACACTACCTTTATTGAACTGCCAATCGTATATCTTCATAGGGCACACGCTATCATGGACGCTGGAGACGTGTGATGGATGTGATACTAGACACTTATTTGATCCTCAACTCCCTAATCTTACAATAATGATTTGATCTATTCTACTTTCTCCCTATACTCCTTGGCAATTCACTCTTAATGGACCTTAATCTATTTAAATCAACACTTCATCACAAGTTACTATTTGAAAACTCCCGGCTAAGTTCTATTGTTTGAAACTTAATAATCTGGTACGGCTTCTAGTGGTTATCATTGAGTCATCAGTGGTTACGCTTGCAGCAGCAGATGACTCGTCCTTGCTCCAAGGCCCGTGAGGAACTTGGAAACGCGTCACAGATGACGTGCTAGCTGTCACTCTCAGCTGTTCTTCTTGGCGGTTATCTCCAGTTGATGACGTCGCTGCACGCGCTCGCCTACGTTCATTAACCTGACACGCGGCACCCTCTTCGTCCGTTGCTGACGCGGTCATAGCTTTCATGGTGCTTGCAACCGTGCTGCTACTTAGGTCTGTCTTCCTCCCATCGACATATAGTTGTAGGTTTCATATAATAGCCTTCTTCCCCTTGCTACGTTCCAGCTTCATTTGTTCCACTAATTTCTTCCTTTTTGCTATCTCCGTCGGAGATAGATCCCTGTTAATGTATATCGCAGTCCCTTTAAATTTTTTTGTTCTCCTAAGTGTAGCAAAAACAACTTGTGTGGACGCGCATTTGGCTATAATTGTTCTTTTCCCCGGAATCTTCCCGACTCTGTGTGCCGTGAGGAACTCCCATCCCATTATCTGAACTTCCAATTTGTTTTCCAATAGCTCATGGACTTCCTGAAGAGCACTGATATCTTTTCTTTCTTCTATTCCGTGGAAAACTAAGTTCATCTGCCGGTCTGCATTCTCGATTTTCTCAATTCTTGTCTTCAGTTGTTCCACTTCTGTCTTCATTCTCGCTATCTCCTCTCTTATTTCTTGTTTAACTTCTTTTGTAGCCCCATTTATTTTATTTACTAATCTCTCTTCCATTCTTTCCAGGCTTTTTATGACCTCTTCTGAGCAGCCTTTCCCGCTATTTGGGCCTGGGTTCAATTCCACCCCTCCAATTACCAGTAGCACTATTATCACCAGGGCCCAGGTCGCCACATTAGTTAAATCTTCTCCCGATGTTCCCTTGTTCCATGCTCTTTTTTAACCCCAAATGTGCCTATCCTCATCCTGTATGCTTCAATTTCGATAGCCATGACCCTTGTGTCACTTTTACATAAATCCACACACACCTCCTACCTGCGTCTGCTCTTTACCACTGCTTACTTAGAACTGAGCACGTTATATGGGAGGAGGCTGAGAACTGTTCAAGACAGCAATTCTGAATAGTCAAACATGTAAAAACATAGTAAGAATTCAATAGGATCATGAAGTTCAGGAATGGTAGAGGTGGCAACCTTCACAGTCACTGTGAAGTTGGAACACTAAAAAGATAATGACAATCAATGGAAACGGAAATTCGACACCAGACATAGAGGAAGCAAAGACCATATTCATAAAGGAGAAAGAGAAGGAAACCAATGATAACCCAAAAACTACAAGCTGACTAAGAAGTTTTAAGTTTTGCCACCGAGTCTCTGATGTTATCGTAATGCCACTCTCAAAAACATGATGGAAGTGATGATTTTGTTCGCTTAGATGATGAACATAGAAAAGCATTGACAATTTCACAGTTTCTTACTTTTGCAATAGCTTTAGTTTTCCATAGTATTCCCTTTGACCGTACTTCCATACTAATGAGTGGAAAACCATAATAATTATGGACAATCCATAATAGTTGGCACCTTTGATTGGGTATAAAACTTCTACCGAAGATGATGAAAATAATACTGATCTTAGATAGATAATTCTTTGAAATTACTGGTGATTTTGCTTGTGTTTGGTTCTTACAAAAACTGGCAGCTGGTCAAATGGCTTTAACTAAACTTGTCTTTATGCCAGTATAAATTTCTTGAGACTTTTAAACATTTTCAATGGATTATCTTTTTAAATATTGAGAATACATGTAATGCTCTTACCCATGATTCTGTCATTGACTTGACCATAGCCTTTCTGAAACCCTGGATTGGTCTTACAGTTTTATCCATATGAAAAACAAGTTCAGGTGCTTTTGACTCATGAGGAAGAGTATCTTGTGTTTTCTTTTTTAAAATTGCCAATATGTCTTCTTTCATTATTCTTCCTCCTTTCCCTGTTCCAGTTATGGTACTCAGGTTGATCTAGAAATTAGAAAAACATTATTTAAAATCAACCCCCATAAAAATATCACTTCTTGTAACAAAAGTTACCTAAAAATAATTATATCTACCAGATAAACTATACAAATCGCAGGAAAAACATCAAGTATTGACACTAGATTCAAAGAATGCACACAAAATCTTAAATACTTTCATTTAAATGGAGAAATTAGCAGAAGCAACTCATTCTTGGGACAATGACAACATAATTTAATGGGAAGCAAAATATTATTGTTAAAATCAGTGAATAGGTCCGGATATTTGGGAGAAGATTTATATAAAGAATTTTTAAATAGACACCCTACCGCCTGCAAGCCTCTTAGCCTTGAGAACTACAAATAGTTGTTGTCTGACAGTCATTTGCTTCATTAATTACGAGGTATTCTAAAAACCCAAAACTTAATATTTAATTATGGTTGAATGCAACTTGCCTACAATGGTAATTAAGACAATGGTATGAAATTTATGAAATGAGTAAAGCGAATATAGTTAACTTTATTTAGATGGATTTCCTTCTACATGTCCTGAAAGAAAACACATAACGCAATTCTTATGAATTTTTGTAGAAAAATGAGTACAAAGAAGAAAAAGAATCAGGTCAATTTAATGAGATATCTGTAAAAGCTCATGTAGGCTATATTTGTTTATTAAACATACCTGAAAATGTAGTGCAATTTCATCGCTCTGTGATTACTAGCACTAGAGAAAAAGAAACATGAAATTTAACATTGGCAGGATAGGGCATTCCGACTTCCACTAAGCTTTAATGTCTCCTAAACAAGAATTCGAGAGACGATAACTTTTCACATGCATGCATGCATACATACATGCTATATGACTGATTTCTTAACAAGCTGTGTAAATGAATCCAATGACAATTTCAAACCTGATTCAAACTAGAATGCTTGTATAACAGAGAAAAACTCAATTTCAAATGATATTATTCTTTTGTCTGAAATTTAACTTATTAAATTGTTGTTCTGCATCACTCTAGTCAAGACGATGGAACAAAATCTTACATTATTTTCCATGGCGAGTTTTCTTACTGCTGGAGTAGCAAGCACCTTGCCGATTAGTAATGCTGGTTTACAATCATCTACTTCAGGTAATAACTTCTCCTGCTGGTGTGGTGGTTTCTCATCACCTAATTAAACCAGAACAGAAAGATAAAAACTACTGATACTACTTCCATTAAGTACTATAAATATAGGTAATTTAACCAAAAAGGCTATATCAGGGGTTGCTCTGGTAATATACTTACAGGTTTTATATTACCGTACTAATTGAGAAACAGCATTCTAATGCTTTAGAATATTAATAGTGGCGTAGCCAGAAGATAATTTTGGGAAGGGTCGAAAATGTCGGGGGAATCTGGGGGTGTAGAATATCTCCAAGAAAGGGGGGCACAGGGGCTCACCCCTGGAATATTGAACTAATGAAAATCACATTTTATGCTATTTTAGTACTAAAAACTAGTTAGCAAATTTGTTTACTACACTCTAAGACATGCCAACTTAAACAAGCAATCGTTACCTAAGTTATAACACTTATTACTATTTATAAGAAAAGTTGAATAACATGAGAAACAGTGGAAACAATAGGCAGACTTTCAAAAATTCAGTATTTTATCATTAAATAAAATAATTAAATATTTGACAAAATGAAGCTTAAATAACTACAGTACTAATCTAATACAAAAAGAGAATTTTAGATTTAGATCTCGGTAGGGGTCAGGACCCCCTGGAGCCCCCACTCCCTATGCCACTGAATATTAAGAACCTAAATAAAGGGGTAATTCACCATTCACTAAAATCATTTAGCTTTCTTTTAACATTTTAAACACAGGCATGGATAATGATACATAACATTTGCGGGACTCACAGTGAAGGTTTTTATAACAGTCATGGATATTAGGCAGAACCAGACTTAAAAGGTTCTTCCGTTCCTTGCAACTATAAAACAACAGAAAAAGCAACAACTAAGAAGTGAAGCAAATCAAACTTTAATATTAAACTCACTTTGAGAACTGCTAGCCCCATCCACTTCAATGTCCACCAATGGCTTCCCCACTGATGCAGTTTCATCAATGTTATAGTAGATCTTCCTTATTATTCCATCATAGCGACTTGTAATTGTCACAGAAGCTTTGTCGCTTTGTACTTCACAAATGTCGTCAAACTGTGAAACTCTGTCACCCAATTTAACCATCCTGGAAGAAATTAAACATTTTAGCAGTGGTACAGGAGATACGAAGTCCCTTCTTTCCTGGATAGCCCTTCCGTATAACAATGAAAGGTTTTGAAGATAATTCCTTGGTACTTACATTAAATAAGGAATCTAACTGCTAGATCACCTGTTCAATAATTTTATTCATGAGTGTTTGCTAGGTGAAATGTTGCATGAATAGTTGCATGTGAGCATTTTTCTCATTACAGTATATGGTTTTGTTTTCTAGAACAAATTACAGAAAAATCCACATTGTCCGTGTTATATGGGACCATAACATGCACGAATAATAAAAGAACATGGATAATCCAAATGTCAGAATTATTATTCTAGCTACACGCAATGTTATCTTGGCTACACATATATAATCTAACGTGATTTTGATTGGATGTAAATGCTATTAAATTTGTTATAATATAATAACAATAATAATAAGCAATTTTATTGTCATAGAGCTAAAAACATTTAGCTATGGACAACGTCAAAGTATATAAATATATCAGGTTAAGCACCAGCATAAAAAAAATTGTCCAAATATATAGTTACGTCCCCTATAAATAATACATAAAAACCCAAGTAAAAGAAAAATGAGTACACACCATGGTGAAGCTCATACAGTATTTATATTACATACATAAAATTCATCAATACTATAGTAGGGGTTATTTATCAGCCAGTCATATACTGTCCTTTTAAAAACGTTTATAGGTAGCAGTTGATATTCTAGAGGAAGTTTGTTAAATAACTTATGCCCTACAATTTTATAACTATTTAATGATTTGGATAACCTGTGATGCGGTATATATATTTGATTATTATTTCTCGTGTTGTAATGATGTACTTCATTTCTACATTGTAAGTCTGGAAGATTTTTTTTTGTATAGATCAATACCGAATAAATATACAGGTTTACCACCGTTAATATTCTCATTTGTATGAATAATGGTTTGCAATGTTCCCGCCTAGATGATCCTGTGAGGATTCTAATCACCTTTTTTTTGGAGGATCAGTATACTTTCAATGTGTTTGGAGTTACCCCATAGTAGCAGACCATATTGCATTATACCTTGAATGAATGTAAAATAACAAGTACGCAAATAATTACGAGGTATGCACTTCTTAAGGTTGTGTATTAGATAGATAACCCTCGACAGCCTAGCACTGATATAATTTACATGTTGTCTCCAAGTCAGCTTCTGATCAATGAAGACTCCCAAAAACTTTACACTCTCAGACTCAAGAATATTTACCACATTCGAAGCTCTTAGTTTGAATTGTAAGTGTTGAGTTTTACTCTCGTTGAGCAGAAAACCATTCATTCGAAACCAATTAGATGCTTGCACTGATGTGTTACTCACTAAATTGTCAAGAGTATCTAATTCATCACTGACGTCTATAAATGTGGTATCATCAGCATATAAAACTGTATGAGTTCCTATGTTAGCGGGGAGATCGTTTATCATAACGATAAATAAAAATGGTCCCAATATGGATCCCTGTGGTACACCAATGTTGATGATAGCTTTACTAGATTTGGCTTTCGCTATGGTGACTATCTGTTGGCGGTCTGTTAGATAATCACGCACAAGCTTTAAGCTAATGTTATTAATACCATAATAGTTCAATTTATTAAGTAATACTTCATGATTCACACAATCAAACGCCTTGCTCAGATCACAGAAGGTTGCCTGAGCAAAGCGTTTGTTTTCAAAAGCTTGTAAGATTATATTGATCATATAGTCCACAGCATCGATTGTAGATCTATTCTTCCTGAAGCCGAACTGGGTATCAGTTAAGATATGATTGTCAACAAAGAATCTATAGAGCTGAGAATAGATTATCATTTCGTATATCTTCGCAAACACTGGTATGATCGAGATGGGCCTATAACTTGATGGTACGTCTTTTACTCCTTTCTTATATACCGGTACCACCCTTGCTATTTTAAGTTCGTTTGGAAATAATCCTTCCGTAATGCACATATTTATGCACCATGTTAGGGGATAGACAATAGTATGAATGATTTCCTTAATTAAGTTGGGCGATAAATCATATATATCCACGCTATCCGTGGGTGTGAAATTTTTGACAATATCCAGTATGTCATTCATTGAAACATTAGAAAATTCCTTAAGATGTTGGGTAATACTTATAGGTAAATTATTTACTAGCATATTGCAAGCAGCTCTAGGAGAACTTCCAACAGAATTACTGATGTCATCTACAGATTTAATGAAGTAGTTATTAAAATTGTCTGGATCAATAGATTTAGTGTTTTGCTCTTTAGGCTTAGCTATGCTATTGATAACGCCCCATGCAGTTTGGCATTTGTTTTTGGCACTTTCAATTAAGCATGTATTATAAGATTTCTTGGCAGCCATTAATGCAGCTTTATATTTGTTTCTGTAATTTATAAGAAGAGATTTAGATGCGTCTGTCCTAGTGCTCTTATAAAAGTCCCATACTAACATAAGCCTGTTCTTCATTGTAGCAAGTTGTGGGGTATACCAGTCGTTATTTGTGGTACATTTACGTCTTATATGCCTATCTTTGTTATACACTTTACATTTTCTAGTAGGTACACACATTTCAAAAGTATTCATAAATGTATGGAAAAAATTTCCAAAGATAGTTTTAGCATTCATAACACCAGACGAATCAGGATTTGTTAAAAGTTTATACCAATCTATAGCTGCAAGTGAGTCCCTGAGATTCGATATTCTTAGATCGTTAATCGGCCTGGTGTAAACAGTCTTGATATAGGCGTTATTATTTACCAGACTAGAGTCATCATTAAATGTATATTCATATGAAACTGCCATATGATCGGAGAACGGAAAGTTAATAGTTCTGGTAGACTCTTTAGTAAACTGTGCATTAGTAAAAACGTTATCTAGACACGCTGAGTTTCTAGTGGGCATAGTATGTGTGAATTTAAAATTGTATTGTCTTAAAATATTGTCAAAGTCACTGACACTACACTTATTAGTTGTAACGTCGAAATCAGAGTTGACATCTCCACCAATGATTATATCATACTTACGGAAGTTATTCTTACATAGATATAGTAGTAAACTTTCGAACTTGTCAAGGAATATCTCACGTTTACCGTTAGGAGATCTATAACACTGTCACTATTATCAGTTTGATAGTACTTAAAACACTTCCCGTAACTTCAAAATTGATTTCATCGCAGAGGAACTCCAAATCTAAAGGTCTATTGGTTAAATTAAGACATTTATTCATATACAATGCAACACCTCCGTGTATGTGATGTATCCTGCAATAGCTCTGGGCTCATTAACAATAATATAATATTAATAAAAAAAAAGCAGTTTGGGGGATGCCCCTGTATTAATTTTGGTAAAGGCCTACTCAGGCGAACTGGCATGCCAAGAGGCAGTGTTCCCATAGCCAGTAATGTGCAGTGCCTCCTATTACCAATGAAGTCTGCCTAGTGGTGACAGGGACCTGCATACCAACAGCTGCCAGACCCTCTTCCCCTGGCCAGCATTGCATCCCAGCTCATATCACTATACAATAAATAATTTTAAAAAGGAAGAACACTACATGAATATATCAGCCCATGGATAATCGAAAGCTTGCTCCATTATCAACATAGGAAAGTTTGAAGAAAAAAGTAATCACTGACAATATCGGACGAAAGTATAGTACTTCAAAAAATCAAAGGACTGACCTTCAGGAACTCATGGTGAAATTAATCCTACTTCTTTGAAATCCTCATACATGAGTTAGAATTTGGTAAATTAAATTAAAACACGAGAAAATGCGCAGTAATTACACTTTTACATGAACTGTGAGCTCTCACAGGTTAAATGTGAAACTAATAAGGGCCTGTAAAATGACCTCTATTTATGTTTACCTTGTATTTGTGTGCAATTTCGTACACCCCACATCATATGAACCTAGGAGGGCAATCCTACAAAAAAGTCCACTTTTGACTCAAAATACAAAAGTATGTTTAGGCCTACAGATAAAGGAAATGTATAACTGTTTATTATTTCAAAAGTTACCGCCATAACTGTTAATACATTTATTCCACTGTGAGACAAGACGGTCAATGGCTTCATGGAAAAATGTTTGCGGTTACCTACGGACCCATGACTCTACCCAGGCGTTTACCTCTTCATCCGAAGCAAATTGATGGCCACGAATGTCTTTCTTCATTTCTCCAAAAATATGGAGCGAGATCTGGACTGTATGGAGGATGTGTAAGGGCTTTCCAGTGAAACTTCTGCAGCGTAGTCGAAACAACTTTTGACAACATGTGGGCGAGCATTATCGTACAAAAGAATCATTCCATCCATCAACATTCCTGAGCGTTTGGACTTGATGGCATGCTTCAATTTTTGCAAAGTTTCCTCCATAATAATTTTAAGAATAGTTTTAATTATTGTTATTATTATTAATTAATTAATATGTAGAATAATTTTAAGATGCTGCACTGCATACTGCATGAATTATTTAAGGCATTCATCAGGTGTAGATATTTAGTTAATATGTCTTTCTTTAGATTTGGACCAATAACATGTAACAGTGAGCCTGAAATCAGCCAATCACAGACTTGATTCACTTAATATTTATCGAATTTTCTTTATCACCAACAAAAGTGATGAAGATACATCCTCCTTTCTTTATATTCCAATCAGGTCGGAGACTCTGTAAGCAGTATACTCACCACTCTTTAACCACAACTTCATTGATGCCTTCTCCAATGTCAGTCAATATAAATGGTACAGTATCACCTGTTCGCACTGACGAGGTATGGAAGAAAGCTTGCTTCTGACATCCAGCCACATAAGTGCAATTACGTTTCATATGGAAGCATCTCTGTAAACATTCCTCTGGTGGCACTGTGATTCCCTGTGGAAAATTAAAAACATAAGCTGTAATAACAAAGAGAAATAATTAAATCAGATTTCAGCATTGTAAGTTACAATCCCATAATTCTTCATAATTTAATGGAGCAAGTAAAAAAGTTATCCAAGACTTATGAGTTTGTGGAATTTATACTGGACACGTAACAGGTACATCATCTTCAACAACTTGTTTTATTCCTGAAAAGGAGAGATTATACAGAAAAGGATTGCTAGATAATAGGTTTTAATACTATTTAGCAAATTTAAATACTAACTTCCAGAGTAAAATACAATAGGTGACCACTTCAATATTAACCTAACTAGTAACACTAGAATGAGTTAGTCGGCCTAGATAAACAATATTCTTATTTAATATAGTTGTCTTGTTTACTCTTCATATCAGGAAATGCAATAATTAGAAATGCAGTAATTTTTAATTTGTGTAGACCTGTTGCCAAAGGAATTTTGTCCAAAGGCTCTAATTTAGGCTTGGAGTTCTTTTATGTGCTGTAAATCTATGAAACGGGCCCCCCAGCATAAAGTTTCTCCCGGAGGGCTCTGTGCCCAGGATTTTTATGTCCTAAAATATCTATTGACCGCAGCCAGGTTTGATCCCGCGACCTTTGGATCTAGAGGCAGGCAAGCTACCTCTACACCACCGCGGTCAACTCACTCTTTTAGGAAGGATACTTAGGCCTACAATGAAAAAAAAAAAGCGACACATTTGGAAAAAGTTGGGATGCATGGACATTCTATAAAAAAAAATGGAATGGGAACCCAGTCTGTTGTTCTGTACACCTCCGACAAACCAATTTAAGTACATGGCGTTATACCAGAACTTAGACCCGACCCACACAGATGCAAGATTTCAGAATTTCTAATATACCCCACATACAAAGTTACCATAGTCCATAATTTGAACTCATGTATGGCTACTGGATCTACATGTATAGTGAACGCTTCTTAACACGGACCTCAATATTTCGGACTAAATTTTCTACTTGTCTACAAGTATTCAACAGACACTTTAGGGCTACATGGGAAATAATAATTGTTCAAAAACATCAGAAATGTGCACAGAAGACAACTATCAGATTCTTCAAACCAGTTTCTGAGTAAAATATCCTCAAAATAGCACAGCAGTTGACATTGTGCTCCTAAGATGGTGTATGAATCAGACTTTGACTAAAATATTTAAGTGCAGTAACAGTACATGGGTGGGTCAGTAGTATGCTTGCCTTCTACTCTGGCAATGAGGGTGACTTTTAAGTAGAGAAAAATCCCTATCCCAGGTTCAGGACAGGATGTGTGTGTCATCCTTAGGTTTAAGGACTAGGTAGGGGGCTGGCGCATCCCGGCACAAATCTGCTGAAAATACCCCCTTAAGGGATCACCACAAGTTGTTCGTGACCCAATGGAACTTCCATCCATCCATCCATCCATCCATCCATCCATCCTTATGTGTATTGTTTACGGTGTCACATTAAAATACAACAGCTATAAATAAAAAAAGAAAGAAAGGAAAACAAATGTTCAGTGCTCAAGACCAACTTCAATTCCCCTCAACATAATGAACTTTCTGTAAGTTGGACAGATCCATGTTCCATTTAGTAAGAGTTATCGAATGTTGATTGTATGTAGAAAGACTTTTGTGACATGTAGCTCTAGCAACAACATAGAGTTTCTTGCCCTGCCCAATCGATTCTGTGCACTGCTCCCTTGCTCACCGAGCCACACCTAATATCATGTCCAGTGGTCGAATCACATGATGAAGCAGTATAAATCATCCCATTAAGTGTTCATTTCTTCACAAGTTTTCTCAGATTTCACTTATCTCCGAGAACAACCTGAGTTTATACAAGAATTATATAAGTTATAAAGAACACTGAAACATCAAATATGGCCTTTTTTCGTGTTTCTAAAAAAACAAAACATGCAGCATGCAGTGCGTCAAAGAAACCCCATAGCTGTTTTGGAAACCTTGAACCACAGCCTAATAGCACAGAAAACAGCTAATGACACCAGCCATGAAAGCCTCCACATTCTAATTATCAAATAAAATACGGTTATCCTGTAAATTGTCTGCCGGCGTGGTCTTGGGGTTAGCATCGCTGACTACAGATCCGTCGGCCCGGGTTCGATTCCCGGTACCTCCTCGGATTTTTCTGAGGTAGGGAGGTCTGGTAGGGGTGCACTCAGCCTCGTGATTCCAAATTGAGGAGCTACTTGATAGAGAAGTAGCGGCTCCGGTCAAGAAAACCACCATTAACGGCCGTGGGTGTCGGCATGCTGACCACATGCCCCCCAATCCTGCCATCTGCCTACGGGAGATGACGCAGCGGTCGGGTGGTAGGCCAAGTCCCTCCAGGGATGTAGCGCCACGGAGTTTAGTTTTATCCTGTAAATTTCTTTGCATAGGAAATATTTACAGAACGTAGAGCTTCCACTCTATAAGCTATAGAATTTGTTAGCAGTTTCTCTGGTATAGTCTTACCCTATCAGCCTCATAAAAGACGATCCTCTACCATATAAAAAATATTTGCAGACTCACAAAAATAGACTGAAAGTGAATACCATAAACTTACTGCAAAGTAAAGTCAACTGGACTAGTTCGACTTGGGCAATATTAGGGAATCTGGGTGGTCTTGAAATGTCTGCATGGCACTCTACGATACATTCATATCATTTTATCTATAAGTAGGGATCACTACAAAAGGCCCAGATGTGGCTGAAGTGCTAGGGTGCTGTCCCTTCCTTCCCTCTGACCACATCCTTTGCCTATTATTTGATCCGATCAATGGTTTCAACAGCTTTCTGATAAAACAGTATGTGGGCCTTATGTCTGCCTGCATAACACACAATTTGCATAGGGACTGCATCTATAGTAGGCTACATCGCAATAATCAGCGTATTACCTGAAACATGACAATGTGTGTAGTCTGCTGTAGGCCTAAGTTTTCTAATTTTTCTGCAGTTGATTTATAAATGAACATGCAGCCACAGTTCTACCTAAAATTCTTGTATAAGCCTACTCTACCTGTAGGTCTAATGTATTTCCTTCAGTTCTTGATAACTTGAAGAAATATGCATATTATCTGCTACTAGGAATGTGTAACGTACAGTGGCGCCGACTCCATGGGGCCTGAGGGGGCCCGAGCCCCCTCAAAAATTCGTTTGGGGGGCTCCGCCCCCCCCCCAATAATTTAAGAAAATTATTAGTTATATTATGCTTTGTAAAATCACAAAATTATGTTGGTATTTTTTATTTTCCTTGTTTGACGATAGTTACCTTTCAAAATACATTCAGTAATGAGTTAAAACAAATAATTATTAAGGTAGTAAGCAGGTTAACTGAAAACGAGTGGTGTGAATCGTGATAGTGTTACGGTGCTGCGGGCACACTTAGAATTTGTCCCGGTGCGCGAACCTTCGTGTAAGGTCTGGCGGGCCAGCACTGCGGCCGCGGCGACATCAAAAGGACTGGAGCAGAAGTGCCTGGAACCCTCCACCTCGCGTCACCTTGACGCTTCGAGACATTACGACGCCGTGGCTATATAAAGCCCACCCTGCTGGAGCAGTCATTCAGTGTGGATAGTTTCGTTCAGTGCATGCTGCAGACGTGTTTAGCATTCCGACTTTAGTGTTTAGTGGACTCTTTTATATGACTATATTTTATTCGTTTACTTTAGTCTCTTAGTGTATTGTGAATTAAGTTTGCAATGGATAAATTTGTTACCAAAAAGGTGCGCTTGGAAGTTGATGATACTGCAAGTCAACCTCCGACAATAATTGTGTCGTCAATTGCTTCGTCGTCTTTAGGCGAGAACTGTTCACAGCCAAAACCTGGACAATCCGGTAAGGGAAGATCATTTCAGAAGTCTTGGTTGATCAAATATACATGGCTAGAATATGAAGCATCTACCGAAAAAGTTTTTTGCAAAACCTGCAAAGAGGCAGATGCTAAAAATCTATTACAATTTTCTTCAAAAAAAGAAGATGCATTTATTTCCGTAGGGGTTTCTAACTGGAAAAAGGTTTTGGAAAAATTCCGTCTTCATGAAAATACGTTTACGCATAAAGAAGGTGTTCTGAAACTAAATGCCATCACTAACCGAAGTGTGGCCTCCCAATTGAACGAACAGTTAGATAGTGATATGCAGAAAGGCCGTTTAGCTCTTGAGACAATTTTTACTACCGTGCAATTTCTATGCCGACAAGCCCTAGCAATTAGAGGGCACGAAGATGTAAACTCAAATTTTTTTCAATTGTTGGAACTCCGAAAGAATGACGTACCTGAGTTGAAAGATTGGTTAGGGCGTTCAGGGTATAAGTGGACGTCCCACGATATTCAAAACGAGATCATTGATCTACTAGGAAAGTCTGTGTTGAGAAAAGTATTGGCTTCAATCAAGAAGACTGAACATTTTTCTATTATGGTTGACGAAACAAGTGATTCTTCGATTCACGAACAAGTGTCATTTTGTATTCGTACTGTCAATGATTCCTTAATTATCAACGAAGACTTTATTGGCTTAAACGAGACCCCCAACACTGAATCACAAACTCTGTTTAGTATTTTAAAAGACGTATTTGCTCGTCTTGATTTGTCAATGGATAACTTAAGAGGACAGTGCTATGATGGTGCCTCGAATATGAGAGGTAAGTTCAAAAGACTAAAAAAGTTAGTTTTGGATATACAACCAAAAGCACGTTATGTGCACTGCACTGCTCACAGTTTAAACTTGGCAGTTGTAGACAGTCTCAGCCATCTTACGTCTATGAGGGATATTATGGCCTTAGCCAAGGACTTAATAAACACCGTAAGGGAATCCAACAAAAGGATGGGACTTTTCAGAAGCATACGCTGTGAGAGCACCAACGACCAAGCTGGTCTACGACCCCTTTGCCCGACTCGATGGACTATGCGAGCTTCTAGTATCTTGAGAATATTGAAAAACTTTGAAGAACTTCTAGAGTTTTTTGAGACATTTTCTGCAGAGGACAAAACAGAGGCAGGTTACAAATGTGCAGGCTACCTTGAGTCAATGTTACAATTCAAAACTTATTTCTTTTTACGTCTTTATTGCCATGCAATGAACCCAGTAGAGGATGTCAATGAAAAAATTCAATGCCCTCATCTAAGTGTTGCTGATCTGGAAAAAATATATGAGGGCTTGATTTGTATATTGAATGGAAGGCGTGATAGTTTTGAACACTTTTGGGAATTGTGTTTAAAAGAAAAACCTTCACAAGTTGATGATCCTTCGCTTCCTCGGAATCGACGTATACCAAAGAAGTATGAAAACAATGAAGCCAGCTCACCGCACACTTTCAAAACCCCAAAGGAATAGGCCTACTACAAAGCTATTTACATTGAAGTTTGTGAAACGGTGCAATCTTGCATTACTGAGCGGTTTGCATCAACTGGACTCACACAGGTCATTGCAGTTGAACAAGAGTGCTTGCTTTTAGTAAACAGAGGTGAAACAAATTTTGAATTTCAACTGAGTTTTTCAAAAATGACCTAGACATTGAGAGACTGCGCTTACACTTGAATATGTTATCCGATATCGCTAATAAAAAACAACTGATCTTAAAAAACATGCGTGATGTGAGAAAGTACATTACACAAGAGCCTGCAGTTGGAGAAATGTTATGTGAAGTAGTGAAGTGCATTAAGCTTCTCCAAGTAGTTCCAATCACGACAGCAACAGCAGAACGGTCATTTAGCGCCCTTAGATGTCTGAAGTCATATCTCCGATCAACAATGGGACAGAAGCGATTGAACAACTTGGCTGTTCTTCAAGCCCACCGAGATGTTTTGGATGAATTGGATATCCGACCAGTCATCGACGACTTCATATTCAGTAATCCAGTCAGACGGTCGACATTTGCACCTTTCTAAAGACACTCTAGCCCTAATAATGGTATTTAGAGCAATATTAAAAATCTTTATAAAATAGAGAATTAAATACATACAGAATGTTAAATTTTCAGTTTTGAAATATTAGTACTAGTTTAGTACTGTATTTCTATATTACTATAGTACTGTATTACTTATTTTCAAATACTTAAATATTTGTAGGGTGTAAGACCCAATTAAAGCCCGTTATTTACATACTTTTTGACTGAAAGTATTAGGCATACTGTATTAAAGCATTAACTTTGAGATATTGTTTTTATTTAATGAACCCTCAGCCTTATTCAAAGTAAGCTTAAATTAGCTATTTCACTTATTAATCAAAGTGCTATTACTGTGCGACAGCAATATTTTATGTTTTATTCTTTTAACGATAGTTTAGGATTTATTTAAATATAATTTCAGTCTTTTCAGAGCTATATATTCACTGCTCTGTATTAGTCTATAAGCATAATTATTACTGTAAATTAAATTAGCTTTTTACGAAAATACCGTGCGTGTTTATGTTTTGTTTCTTTTTTCAAAGCCAAAAACTGTTTCAGGCTTGTCGAGTTTCCCGGAGTGTGGAGTTATAGAGAGTCGAGTTTTCGGGGTTCTAATGTTGATCATATGACTCTAAAATACTTTAAAACTCACTAATTTTCATCTAAAATTTAGAAAATTTCCCGGGGCAGGACCCCCCCCAATATTTTTTATAAGTCGGCGCCCCTGGTAACGTAAGAGGGTAGTAAGGATTTCTTTAGCCTACTCCATTTGTAAAAACGGCATTGGGACCTATGATGTTCCCCAAGAGTAAGTAAAAAGAGAAACTGGTGAATGGTACCTTGACACAGAACGAATTTATCAGCAAGCGTAATCTCAAAATCCTTGAGTTTGTTTTTGTAAATGCCGCCATTGTGATGAATGAATCAACAAGTTACCATTTACTCACAAGTGAGAAAGAACTCAAATACTTTTTATAAGAAAGAAGACACACATATAGTCGTTTAAATCAACGTGCCAGTTTACATCCACCGGTGCTTAAGAAACCTGTCAAACAACGTACGTTTCATCTGTACAAGAAGTTCATGCACTAGGAAAACACACGACCGATTTACTTTCGTTCGTTCACAAAAACGATTGGTGATTCGATGATCCTACAGCTCTCGATTCTCTTCGACTTATCGAATATCGAGGTACGAAACTGTTCCTAGAGCTAAGTTATGTACTGTCATGTGCCATGACGCATGCGCACAAAAGTGAAATTGTGTCCATGTTGCGCGGCGAAACCGAAAATTTGCGCATGCGTCATGGCACTTGACAATACGTATATGCAATGAGTTGTTTATTATTATTATTTTGTTATTATTATTATTATTATTATTATTATTATTATTATTATTATTATTATTATCTGTATTATCTATAAAAAAATATAATCATATTTCCTTGGTATAAAATTTTCCAAACTAATTTAGTTTTGTCAAACCATATTAAATATTAATATTACATAATTTGCTGAAAAATGAAATTGTGCATGTACATCGTGCAGCGAAAATGAAAATTTGCACATGCATCATGTTTATAGATAGACTAATTGTTTGTAAAAGTCCACATATATTTTGTACCTTAGATTGTTATAATTTGTGTGTGAGGATGCGTACTGTATATAAATTTTGACATGTCCTATATCATATGTATTGATCAATGGGCGAATAAAACTAATACTAATACATGACTGTATACGGACTGAGTTCAGGAACAGATATAATAATAATTATACTTAAAAGAAAAAGCTTTTATAATCAAATTTCCTTGGTATGAAATTTTCCAAAATAATTTAGTCTTGCCGAATCATATTAAATATCCGCATTACATTATTAAAATAAATATTTGATTCTTTGTACTATTAATGTCTCCCATTTTAACAGGTCTGCACTAAATAGCAGTCATAACTGGGCAACCAACTCTGTGGGGTATTAATTTACTTAAAAAAATTATATATATTATGCACTTGATTTTTAAAAAATGTGATTAAAATATCTGAATTATGTATGACTGTAGGTGTAATCAGTGATTCGGTTGAAAATCTCAATACTGCATGAATAAAAATTGGTTTACTGCAGAAGAGTTTACTAATCGATTGAATGAGATACAATGGAACCTTGTTAATCCAGACCAATTGGGACTGAGAATTGTCCATATTAGCAGAAGACCGGATTAACAGAAATACAAGAAAGAAAAGAGATTTTTGTGAATAAGAGTAATTAACAGTGTAATAACAGCATAACCTAGTATAGTTCATTTGCTGATAAAAGTAATTTGTCAATTTTCTTTTTGTAGTACAAGTACATGTACATGTAGATGTCTTGTCTATAGGCATCATTCGTTTTTTGACAATTTTGTTCAAAGCCATCGATGAGAGTTAATTTCTTTATTTCTTATATATTAAACTGTCTGCTTCAAATTCTGTACATACGCTGGCATTATCTCATGTAAAGAGAGAGCATTAGGTTTGAACTTTTCTGATAATCTTGCTGGTTTGTGTAAAGACATTGTACACCATGTTATGTCAACTTGATTTTTTAAAAGATTTCAGTCCTTACAGCATTTAATAGCACAAGACAGGGAGGGAAGAGGGTGAAGGTTAATTACCGTTTTCCTGGGATGAGTGGTGCTATACTGTACTGCTTTGGGGCAGCTAGATACAAATTAGGAATTGAAAGTAGTAGGGGTAGAATAATGTGCACAACAATGAAATATTTAAACCGTATTAAACATCAAAACTCTGACAGTATTGTATACAAATGTTTTAGTTTTTTAAACAACAGCAGCTTTCAGAACAATTGGTTAAATAAAATCAAGGAGGTTTCCTTTTGACTAGCTCTCATGTGATTATGGTTAAATCAACATGCGCATGGAAATTCCCTATATACAATTGTGAAGAGAAGATGCAATGATGTAGTGAGACAAATATTAGCACAGAGCTTAGTAGAAAGGAGGTCTCTTGTATTTTATACAGACATGAAAACCAGAAGGGGTAAAGAAAAATATGTTGAAGTATGCAACTATAAAGAAAGGGTAGGCATTGCTTGGTGGAGGTTGGGGATATGGAAACTAAAAGGCAGAAGAGGAATCGTTGAAAAAGGCATTTGCCCCTTGTGTCACACAATCAAACACATTTTGATTGAATGCAACAGGACTAGTAAGTTTAGGAAACAGTTGCTTGAATCTTATTTTAGTAATATTAATGAAGGATATACTGTATATGCATTCTTGAACCACAGATTATTGTCTCTGTTGGACATTACATGAAAATATTATATTCTTATTCTAATATTAATGAAGAAATTACTTATATCAAAATAATTAATACAGATAATGCTGAAATCCTCAAACAAATAGGAAAATACCTACTCAAGAGTCAAAACAATATCGGAGAGATCCTTCAAGATTGCCTAAGCAGGGTCATTTGCTACTAGGTATTAGTGGAATTTTGTTCTGTTTTATTCTGTGTCCTGTTTCTTGTTTGTTTTAGGCTTGGTTTTGTATTTGTTTTTATTTGAGACGTAAAAAAAAAAAACCCTTAAATAGCCTATGCTACATCAGGGATGCGAGTATCAATGCATGTAAATTTATGCTTGATAATAAATATTACTAAAAATGCTTTGGGCTCAAGGACAAGATCATCGACAAAGAAAATTTTGCTTTGCGATGGAAGAATACCTGGAAGTGTTTTGTATCAATTTGTTAGTAGAATACTTGTCAGGATTAAGTGATATCCAGTTTAATGGACTCTGACTTAACAGGGTTTTACAAAATTCAATACTGCCCATCACTAAGCCCCCTCATTCCCTTCATTTGACATAACATGATGGCACATTAAAAATCCCAGATAGTATGGAAAACTTTTAGTCAGGGCACCTGCACCATATTGATCTTTGCAGTTTTTTCAGTCAGAGTACAAGGTTTTGAAACACACTGTTTAAATATATTTTTTATAGAGTTTGTAAGATGGGAGAAATGAGTGTTTGGACTAGTTTGTGGTTTTTTAATAGACATTTATTATGGGATATAATAAATGCACTTTATAATTCATTCTGTATTTAACTGAAACAAGACTGAAAAATTAGCGTTCCTTAGTACACTGGATTTGTGATGAAATAAGGACAGCATATTTCATTAAAAAAGAAGGTTGATTATCCAAACACATAAATTAAATTATGGGACTTCTCGACACGTTTCTAAAGCCCTTCATAAGGTAACCAAAGACATATCTGCACACATAAACATTAAATTAAAGAAAATGGTAGAATCAACCTCCTACAATGAAGTAAAAACTCCACAAAACAAAACCCGAAAAACAAATCCCCTAATCTGAGTAGGACTGACGTTCAGAAATGATTCTTGGGGTAAATTTTGGATAATCAATTTTCTATTATTTTGTTATTTATAAACAAATTTGTATACCACAGTTGGTACTTTCTTGCAATGTATGGTCTATTAATAGGCCAATATTCATTGTTACCAGTCATTAAATGAGCAGGTCAGAAGTCAAAATGAACTAATTCTAATTTACCATAAAATATAAAGGAAGTATCACAATGTAATCCATAAATTCAATGCAAAACTAGTCAAAATACATTTGCAAGCATAGCTTCCATTTACACATTACAGCCATGAGTTGTTGATCTTAAAGAAGGTGGATACAACCACACAGAAAACTCAGCAGAGACTGGACAGAGAAAAATCATGTAGCTATCACACTGAGTAACTCTGCAAAACCTGACGGAGAAAAACTCCTATAGGTGTCATGGTTTACTCTCATATAAAGAAAAACACTACATTCGACAGAAAAACTCTATAGATATTACTGTTTACACTCAAAAAACGAACTCTGCAGGGAAATAAGGATGGTCGATGGTCTCGATGACCTATATTAGATTTAATCCAGACTTACATTGGATGACAGACTATTTTCTTTTTGTTGTTGGTTTTAACCTAATTTCCATGTATAACAATGCTTGTATGAGGCAAGTTTACTAAAGTACACACACATAAACAAAGTAAAATGGAAGGACTGCACTAACTGTGCAGGGTTTGCCTCCTGGACAACACAAACATATAGACAATGGGTCAAAGGTAGGATGGGGAAGAAATGGATGGCCATAGCCTTAATCAAAGATACAATTCCAGCATTCCTCTAACAGAAACTAAAGAAATCGCTGGAACAGAATTCCCAGCCTCGGGGATTGAACCCTGGACTTCTGGAATCTGAGCCTCTGAGGTTATATCATGTCAGTATGGTATAAGAAAATTATGAGAATGAAACATTGGGCAGAAGGTTATATCTGAAGCCATGAAAAGTTTTAAATTATATATTATACATTTTCCCTGTCTACACTTGTGATGTTTGTATGTTTTGCAAGCCAGACTGCGAAAGTCAGCAGGGACCAATGAAAATGGTGTATAAAATATTACAATATAGAAGAGTTTAGAATTGTCGTACTTCATTGACTAAATAGACATAATCACAATCATGTTAAAATTTGTAAAGCTGTCAACTGTCGGTCTTCATGAATATACACAGACCTGAGAAACAAGCAAACACATTTCCCACGTACCACTGAAAGTCGTACAGAGAAAATATTTCTATCATAACACGTCTAATTTCTTACATCCTGAATATAACTCTGGTTGTTGTATGTGTTATGAGTTGTGTAAATTTTGTTTCTCTGACAAAGCCCATATTTATCTCTAATAGTAGTGAATTTTCTAAACAGGAGAGCGAAAAACTGAGATTTGGTGAGCGACTGATCTTGACATAGAAGTTAATGATCTTGAGGACACTCTGTGAGAGATACAAATGATCCTGAATATTTTCTACTGGCTCCCTGCAGAGTTTTCTGTGCATGTGTAACTGGCCTAAAATTTATTTTCTTTCATTTCTCTATCATACTTTCATTGACTCATTATCATTAATTCACTATGCAATGCTAGCTACAACTTTGGGTTCTGGAACTATCTTTAGAATTCTACACAATTTAATACAATATTCCGAATAGTTTAGAAAACATATTTAACAGACTGAGAATAAAAATCAGAACAATAACACTGTTATGATTCTAAAAAATAATCACAGGCTATAACTTATAATTACAGTTCGGATGTTTATGACATGTCATAATTTTATCCTGACATCTATTCTTGTCACAAATGCAAATTAAACATGAATTGCACATTTGTTATCCTAATCGGACCGTTATTATTTTACATATAAAGTTATATTTGTGTAATTTTCATGGTCATGGTCATATTTGTAATTCAATGTCATATTTCAGTTATAAATTTGGTAAGAGAGCACAATTATGCAGTATGTGCACTAAATTGTTGCCTAATTTTTTTCCTGAAAAAGACTCAGTAATATTTTGGTTTTACTGTAATTGAAATGTGAAGGGACATTAACAAGTAAAAGCACAATTCCTCCTTGTTGTTAACAACTTCCAATAGACATGTTTTAAAAATATTTTCAGTTCACATTTGCAATGGTATCTGGAAACATTAACAGATTAGAAGTTCTTTAGAAGTAAAACTGTAAATCACCTGTAACACTGTTAAAAATGATTATCTGATTGAATGATTGTGATGTAATCATTTAGGGTCATTAAACATTTTAAATCGGTACATTTACTTTTAGAAAATACATTCTTTTATGATGTCATATTTAGTCATTTTTAAGGTCATATTTTCCACTTTTTTAGGTCATAAACATCCGAACCCACAACCATGAGTTCGGCTCAATTACATAACTTACTTCAATAATATAATTGTTGCTACCCCATTCCAAAGCAGCACACAGTCCTGAGCACAAATTCTTTCAAAGCTTTTATGCTAAAAGAAATATTAAAATTTTAGGAATGAGAACTGATGTGTTATAAAAAGGTTATGTGCGAAAAAAGATTAGTTGTCTGCTGATAATATACTTATTCTACAAAAGAAGGCTATTTGTACCATTATCAGTTCTTCATCTAGGGTTTCATTTGGACACTTTATAAGGAGCTCTCTGTTATAACTTTTCATTCACTGAATATTTACGATTATTGTATTTCACAAGAACATTTCACATTCTGTTTGCAACAATGACCTTCCTATCTGCCATACAAGAAGAAAAGATAATTTCATTGTTCAATCTTTTAGATTGAGTAAATTGTTGAACAGTCATTTATGCATCAGTATTATCACTGCACAATAACATTCCTGAATACCTTCAAGATAGTATGGAGTTTTAAAGTATTAACAAAAAAGATTTTTATTGATTTTTTACAACGTGAATAAATATTTAAGGAAGGAATTTTGATTTAAAATGCCAACAAATGTAATTTATTTTATTTCTTTGGCATATGTAGCCTAAGTGACAAAACATGACCCATTCCTGTAGTTGTGTAATGTGATTCTGATGAAGCCTATTAAAAGATGTAATAACTAACAGCCAATAATATTATTATTGCTAAGTACTGAAATCCAAGCCTAATTGCTACAAGATATAGCAGCTAGATAACCCAGATGCAATATTCAGTGCCCAGCATGTCTAAAGCCCTGTTAATGTTTATTACAGTAAATACTGTCCAATCTAACCATGATTTAAACCATGTCCAGTAAGAGAAAAAACGGAGTATAGTACCGTAAATCACATGAGTTTCGACAGCATCACACCTCTTCCTTGATGTATTCAGTATTTTCTACTTTCCAAATTAATAATCCCTTATTAAATATCACAATCATACTCTAATAACATGTGTTTGTTTTTTGTTTATTATGTTAATTTAACTACGGCTGTGTTCTGCTACTTAGGCTCGTAATCAACACTGGTGTGCTGAAAGTTTGTCCTGCAGCAGTTCTTTTGCAAGTCAGTAAATCTACAGACATCTGACTGTCAATTTTTTTTATGCCATCAACCTGAACCAGGATTAAATCCA
Organism: Ectobius pallidus; assembly: GCA_964059195.1. Lineage (NCBI taxonomy): Eukaryota > Metazoa > Arthropoda > Insecta > Blattodea > Ectobiidae > Ectobius > Ectobius pallidus. The sequence goes on from CAXKWD010000011.1 coordinate 27,550,516, forward strand.
CAAACTTGAGAACCGAAAGTCAGTACCTGACCGACTCTTTTAAGTTTCTCTTGTTTTGAAATAAGTTAACATATGAAACACTGAAAATCAGCAACTTTTAACAGATTAAAATGTACCATAAATATTATTTTCATATGGAAATTCTAATTAGATTCCATTCAGTTATAGAACAGACTGTTCTTACAGAAAATTTAAATAGTGTGAGGGTATAGAGTCCAATTGGGCAGTGAGGTAACTTATGGGGTTACAAAGAAACTGCTAAATTACTTTCTTGGTAGAAATGCTACCTGTCCATGACTGAACCCATCTCAAGCTGCCTGGAATCTCCCATCATCAACATTCTGCCAATATTAATTTTTTTTTAAATTCTAAAGCATGTGTTCTTAGTGTGATAAAAACCTATGTTTTCTTTATAATTACTTTTCATTCCTGCTGCATAGAGTTTAGTAATCTTTTGCTCTTAATTTATATGCATAATTCATGCTCTACATTGAGCCATTCCGAAGGGGGGAAACCTCATTTTACGTATGTGGTCTTCTTATAGCACATCAGTTCAGCCAAATATGTTTCAGTGCACATTTAGGAATGAATATCACGGAGAATATGGACTAATTCGGAAAAGGGTCAGCAAAAGCTATCACACATACAGCATAAAACTATGTAATACGAAGAGGAACGATTTTTGAACATAGAAATTCAAAGTTGTGTTTCAAAATTTCTTTAAAAATAAATAAGTAAAAACTAGTGGAACATGTAATAGCATAAATGCATTTTCTAAGCAATATTTCGGTAAATTCTCAAATAAAGGACTCTTAATGCCAGATAATAAATGAACTGAGATGACAAAAAAGTAGTATCTCATTAATCTTTCTGTGACTCACTTGGGCAGCTTTGTAACAATTACTAAACACTGTTGGATTTAAGCTATAAGAAAATAAATTATCCTAATATCAACTTATCAAGCAAGATACATTAGAAGGGTAGTGGTGAAATCATTGCAGATTTTCCAGGCATTTTGATAATGTTATGTACAAGAACGAACACATTGCAAAAAAAAAATTGTTTCACAAAAGTTTTAACAGAATTTCATTCAGTAAGTGCTTTCATAAAATTATCATTTTTACACAGATTATTGGAAAAGCTAATTAGGAATGATTTCTCCCTTTACAGTTTTGCAATAAGTTTATGATTTCAATTTCAGATGTCACCTGAAATACTTATGAAAAAGTCAACTATATTTTTAAACTACAAGGAGAATAAAATCATCCCTCCTTGAATATGTCAGTGATATTGAGCTCTGCTTCTTATGCATAACATCTCAAATAAGTATTTGTGGAATTAATATAACAAAACTTGCTTACTTTGTATATTTTCATTCTGTAATGAAATATGGAATAATATTTTGGGGAATAATAAAGTAAATTTACCAACAATAATGAAATTCATAACATTGATACTAGACACATTGATCTTCATTTGCCTTCAGCTTCATTAACCTGTTATCAAAAAGGTGTTTATTATGAATGTATTAAACTTCCGAATTAAATAAAAGCATTATGAGGAAACGTATTATCATTCAAAACTGTCCTTAAGAATATCTATGTATGAATGCATTTTATTCAGTAGATGAGCATATTAACAATTCTCAGCATTAGCAACCTATTATTTCAATGATTAAATCATTGATGATGTGTTAATAGCTATTTATGTATCAAGTATGCAAAATAATGCTTTACCGAAGGAATTTGATATTGTGGCCGAGGCTGAAATATTGGATGAGTCCACTAAAGCTTTTGTGTACGAGGTGCATACAATATTTTTAGTAAAAGCTCTGTAAACTATATGACATTAAATAAAAATACCATATAATTAGTTAGAAAAGGCATAGTGAGCCATTTGTCGATGCCATATTCTCACAGTTGCCTGAATCCTATGTGGATGTAGATGTCAGTGTGAGTTTCTTATGAATAATATAGCTTTGTTGACTTAGGCCTATATTTGTTGTTGTACAGTTATACACACAAGAGTTGGTCAATGACGCGGGTTTCTGCGTCGCAGCGGACACAGCTCCAACAGCGATCGGGTGAAATATCTACGCAAATAAAGCCGTGATCGGTGTAATGATTCAGTTTCTCACATTTACAGTTAGAATTACAATGAAAATAACCACGTACCTCATCACAAGAGATGCTGGAAATGTTCTCCTCTTGCATCCTCTAGCCTATGTTACTATTATTTATGGGGGAACTTGAAAAATAAAGTGTATAGGTCAATTCCCCATACATTAGAAGAACTTAAAGATAGTATCACAAGAGAAATTAACTATCTCGGAAGCTGAACTTATGCGTGTGAAAGAAAATTTCCTAAAAAGGTGCCAGTGCTGTGTGGATGCAAGAGGAGGGCATTTCCAACATCTCCTGTGATGAAGGACGTGGTTATTTTCATTGTACTTTTAATTGTAAATGTGAGAACCTGAATCATTACACCGATCACGGCTTTATTTGCATAGATATTTCACCTGATCGCTCGGGAGTTGGAGCTGTGCCTGCCGCAACACAGAAACCCGCGACATTGGCCAACTCTTGCATGGGACTCACTATTATTTTTTGTAAAAAAATCCTGGTAAAGTTTTTGATAAACATAAAGAAACAATGTTGCCTGATATCTGTTGTTTTATGGCCAAGTTTTTTGTTTCAAACCCTGTTACGGTTGATATTACTGGTCACTTCCATCTGGATTTTTCAGTTGCCATGACAACTTTACCGGCCTAGGTCAGTAAAAACTACTTTACTAGCCTACGCTGGTAAAGTGCTACTTTTCAGCATGTTTACAGTCCGACAAGCAGCTGTTTTACACAGTGTGTACATGTATTTATGTTTGGTTTTAGCTATTTTATGTAACATCAGCAGTATAATAATTATATACAGTGCTCATTGTAAATTTGACTTATTCTGTAATCAAATTGTCTTTTGATATGTACTTTGAATCCATATAATGTAATAAATGTTATCTTATCTCTCTTCAATGTAATTTCTGAAAACCATAATTGGATGGATACACTTTTTGAGAGTAAAACATTTTTGTTTTTTTTTTCTTGTGTGGGAACCATAAATTTTCATCAACATGATGTAACACTTTACTGACAAATATAACATGACTAACATGCTCTGGAAATCTGCATATCCATTTCACATCTACCTCATTTTACCGGTATATACAACAAGCAGTAATTTATTAAATTAATTATTGCTCTAGACTTGGGACATCGAACATAAACTATTTAACTGATTATCAAAAAAAACTTTAAAAGGTAATGTTTACATACTTGGCTTAAATGAAAATATGGAATAACAATATGGAATAACTCAATCTAGAGACAACACGTCACATTTGTAACTTATTCACAATGAACATGAGCTTGTTAGTAGTAGATATGTACATTCATTCCTGTTTGTAATATGTTTCATATTTAGAACAGGACATAGCAATGTGTGCTCTGCAATTTTATACATGGCTCATCTTCAAGCAGATTTTCTTTTTATATTTTGGATAAATGGCCAAATAGTTTAAGGAGGGACATACAGCTTTCGGTGAAATCCATAGGTAAGGAATAGGTGAAATTCATTATTTTTTTCTTCCCAGCAATGAATTGCTCTACAATCTTGCAATCTGACATACTCTTTATTGACTACTTCTACGAATGTATACTATTTTCAAAATTAATCAAACTGTTACTGTTATTGGTAATTATCGTTACAAAATGGCAGCCACGTTTCGTGCACTAAAATCCCGTTTCCCTGATAATTTCTACAAATGGCAATAATTTTGAGTGATTCTTTTTTCTATCTATTTGCAAACACCATGAACAACACAATCTACAAACCTTGGAATATCTACAGTATAAGTATTTTTAAAAAATCAAACTTTTAAAATGTTCTTTTTCATTAAAATATATATATTTAAAAAAATAAACTATTAATGTTAAATGAATGTTTGTAGATAGTGTTGTTTATATGATATTAACAAATACACAGAAAAATGATCATTCAGAACATTGATGTTTGTAGAAGTTATCAAGGAAACGGCATTTCAGTGGATGAAACGTGACTGCCATTTTGAAATGATAATTACCCGTAACTGTGACAGTTTGATTTAATTTTGAAAATAGTATGCAATTGCAAAAGTAGTCAACAAAGAGTACGTCAGATTGCAAGATTGTAGAGGAATTCATTGCAAAGAAAAAAATAATGAAATTCGCCTATTTCTCACCTATGAATTTCACCGAAAGCTGTATGTCCCCCCTTAATATATTTCTAAACAGGATTAGTAGATTAATGTGTTAATCTCTCTACTAGTTTGCTAAATATTGGTAAAATTCAGGTTTACAAAATATCAGTTTAAACAAAACTTTCCCTTTAGTTATTACTAAACACAAACTCTTGCAAAATCAACCAAGTATGATGAACACTCTCCAAGCTTTCACCAATGCATTCTTCTGCCAACTTTTTTGTAATTCTACACACGATCCTATATGAATTTCTATTTTATTCACAAGCACTAATCTTGTTTTATGGATTTGTTGGACTTCCATGAATAAAATAGAGTTTCATGTTTTGTCCCAAGGGTTGAATTTTAATTTAACAGCCAAGGAAAAATTAAACAAATATTTGGATTACTCACAATAAATATACTGTAACTATATTTTATGTTACACAGTTCACAACAAAATCGAGCCCCTAGTTATCCCTAAATACGTAACTGATATTTCTGGCCTGAGGCACAAGCAGAAAATACAAACTGAACAAATGGTCTCTCTTATTTTAGATTGTATCTTCACTCATGCCTGTAGACTGAAATAAATAATTACTTGATATTTGATCTAATGTCGAATAGGTTGCTTTAAAAAATCTCAGCATTCTAATGTGGAGGCATTTCTAACAATGGGGTACAAACTTTTGACTATGAATATAACGTCAAAACATGATGGCATTCTGCAGATTCTTCATGGCCATGTATAAATATTGCAGAGTATATGGTTGGGATGAACTGCTTAAGGCAACACTCAACTGAAAAACTGGAAAAATTATAGTCATTTGCTGGACTTTTAAAAACAAATATTGCATCAATAATGTGTACTTTCACATTACGACAACTTTTCATGTAATCAAATTGCAAGTTGGTTAAAAAGTGGGCCCTTTAACGGCTGCAGAACTAAAAGTAGGTATAATTAATTATTATTGTGTTTTGTTGGAAGTTATTTTTTCCAGAATTCAAGGTTATCCTTTCTTTTTTAAATATATTGGCCATATTTGATAAATTGATACAGCAAATGCAGAGTTGTTGTGCTAAAAACTGCAGTTCAGCTTTGCCACATTCAATTCTTTGAAATATTGATTGCCTTTTTAATATTAATTCATTAACTGACAATATTTTTCTTAAGTGCTTTACATGATAAACCAATAGGTGGAATTTTCCCTCATGTCGTACAGAACACACACAAAAAGAGGACCCAAATATAAAAATGGCATTTAAATTAATAACTAATTAGGAAGTAAATAATTTTTATTCTAAAAACCAACTGCACTAATATGCTGAAATTTTTTCATGTTGTTCACTTTGCATATACTGAACATTTCTTGCATATTTGAAAAAAAAAAAAAAAAATGCTGGTCACATAGGAAAAAGTTCTGAAAAATGTTGAGTGTAGCCTTAACAGTTGTAATGCGTTGCTTCAATGCGTTAACACAGAAAGTTAATTTTGGACACACCCTGTATTCTACTCAATCACCATACATTACAATACAACCTGGCCACTTCTACTTTGGTTATAAGAAAAATCATAAGATGGCCGAAATGCATACAACACTCATATATAATAATTATAAAACGTTAAGAACACACGAATGCTTTAGCAAGAGTTGTATTTTACATGTGATGTTTTATTATTTCAAATTCAGTCAAGTATTTCAAAATATACAAAGTGGATGTTAACTGATTTTTGAACCATCAATTGTAAAATAAATAATGCACCAAAGTTTAACCCAAAAAATTTATCTTATTACTATTGTATGTACACTTAGTACATCACCCGTAACAATTAAATTGCTTGTTTAAGTGAAATTATCACATTTTTTTATCACTTCTGATGGAGATGCTGTGAGCCTTGCTTGTGCAATATAAAAGAACCGAAACATTCAAAATAACATTTTCACAAGTTATAAGACCATCTGTCCAGTCTTCTTCAGGAAATGTGATTCTTGAAGACAGTTATCTAACACTGTTTATAGTTTGTGAGATTATAATTGTGCTCAGAAAGCTTCAAATCACATAAGCAACTTTCATATTTTCTAGGTTAATTTGCTGAAAAGTAGCATATTGTTTAAAACGTAAAATACAAAATCCAAGGAATGCTGGTAGCTAACAAATTTCTTGCCTTCAAAATAGATTTCTAGCTCTTAAAGTTCTTATTACAGCGAGGATGCGTTAACTGTAGTGCTAATTTATTTGAGTAAAGGTACTTAACTGTCAGTAACCATATGTTAGCATTATTCTGGTTAACTTAAAATCCAATAACAAAGAAATTCAATCAGGGTTAGATGCATCCTCACTACATTGTAGATGTGCTAGCATCTGTAGAAGAGTTTGTAGAGGTGCATAGAAATATTTGGAACGTGGCTTGGCATCAGTATTTCAACTTAAAAAAGTTAATATTAAATTGTATTGGAAGTTAACACAGTGAAGTTATAACATAATAATTATATGAGTTGAATTTTTATACAAAAACTTCACTTTTGGTATAGTTTACCTGAACTAGTTTCGGCGCCTTCGCAAGCATTGTCAACAGCTATACTTCAACACCAAAAGTGAAGTTTTTGTGTAAAAATTCAACTCTTATATAATTATTATGTTAAAAAAGTGAGTTTGAATATATTGCAAGTTTTTTCTTTTGTTTTTCAGTGAGAAAAACTTATGTTAAACTACAGCTTTCTGTTTTACAATGTTGAATGAACATTACAAAACAAGAAGTACAATTAAAAATTATATAACATATCTTATCCCTTAATAATAATAATTAAAACTTGCAAAATAAATATGGGAAAGATGAAAAATAGCACTTATGAAGACATGATTCAACAATGGTTAAAAGAGGGATCCTGTCCAATCCCTAAACAAACCCTTTCTCTTATCTTTATTGACGTTACCTATTCATGGGTTACATGCCAAAGTATGTGCAACGTTAAATTTCTATGGTATTAAAAAATATGTACATCATTTCCCAATCACTAGTTTAATTCAATAACAAGACAGAGTATCTGGACACTTAACAGAGGCAAAGAACTAATCCTGTGATAATAATAATAAATGTAACTGATTACTTACAGTGGATCCCTACACTTCCAAAACGGCACGATGTTTCGGCCTTTCCTTTCAGGGGACTTGGGTGAGGAGTGGATAGGGGTGATAAAAAGGTTAAAGAAAAGAAAACGCGAGTTAAAATTTCCCACACCATTGGCATGTGACAAGGATGAATCCGGCTACGACATTCCAAGGGAGTGGATTGATAGAAATGGTATAAGCACCATGTTTATGGTGATGCAATCGGATGGCAACATGGAAACCTGCTCATCTCATCAGGTAGCACCGGCAATCGAGGTCGAGACCCGTTACACCTGAGGAAGGCAGAAACATCGTGCCGTTTCGGAAGTGTAGGGATCTACTGTGAGTAATCACTTACATTTATTATTATTATTATACTGTGACAGTGGAAAGGAAACGGACCTATGATGATTAATTTATTCCTGAGAGTCGAGCTAAATATATAGTTTTGTTAATTAATGAATGTTGTTTTATTGGAAACATTTCATCACTCTATCAAGCGTTCCTCTTAGGAGCATCTAAGGTGGATAATTAATCAAGAATTACTAAAATCAATTCTCTTAATATAAAGTAAACTAAAGTACAGCTCCACAAAGAGAACTGGATTGAAGTGAAATAGCTGCATGAAAGAAAGGAGATTGAAGTAATAGCTGCCTGAAGTGAAATCAAGTATAGAACAGCTGCACTAAGTATAGGAGAGTATGAAGTGACATCAAAATGTAATCAGAAGGTGGTTCTAAAATTTCAAGACTTTTTAAAAAAATTAGACTGACTAAATGGTCTAGTGGTCTATGGATCTGCAGGTCTGGTATAGTATTTTCCAAAACATGATAGCACGTCTTACTCCACCACCCGAGGCCTGGGATGTCTTTGAGGAATGGCTTTACAATGTGGCCCCTTCTAATGAGGGTCGCTCATTGATACTAGATAAAAGCTACCTATAATGGTCCTGGCCACATATTGACCACATGCCCCTAATCCTGCCATCTGCCTATGACAGATAATGCAGTTAAGAATGACTGGACATGGCTAAAAGAAAAGTCTGAACAAAACATCCAAACATTATGAGAAACCCACACTACAGATATGCAATGACTACTGGATTACGATTAATGAATCTGAAGACATCATTGAAATTTCATCTGGGATTTCTCAGACAATGATCACCGATAATTTTAATATGGACTACATTATATATATATACATTATATATAATGGTCTTTTATTATGGACTACATTGTTGCCAAGTTCATTCCTGTCTTGCTCCTTTACCATGGCAATGCTCCGGTTCAAACTACATTCAATAAAACAAGATTTCCTGGCCATAAACAAGATAGTGATTCCCTAACATCCCTATTTGCCAGATCTAGCCTCTTGTGACTTCTTCCTCTTTCCAAAAATGATATCGAAGCTAAAGGGGTGGTGTTTTGACACCGTAAGAAAAGATTCAGTTTTTAAAACTGATTTCATTTTATAGTTTGCCTCATACACAGAACCTAATCAATGGGAAGCTGTTCTACATTATTTCTTTTTCATATCCTTCAAAGCTTTCAACTCATTATTAATTCATGTTGCATGTTAGCTTCAGTCATTTATGAACCTTTTACTTGTACATAAGAACACATAGTATAATACCGGTATCTTTAACTGGCAAGAGAAGGACTTTAATTAATGAGCGTTTCTTTTACTTCTTTATTTAGAATTTAACCTAGGTCAACTTTGTATTCTATTATAAATATAATTATTTATTTTCTGTGTAGACTTCTAAACATTTTGCTGCCATACTTACAAATTTTCGGAGGGACATGTTTCAACTTAAATTGATTATAGCTAAAGAAAGGAACAAAAGCCCTTGAAATATGTACTTCCAAATATGTTATTTAAGCAATAACATATGTAAGAAGATAATTAAGAATGAATTATAATATTGTAAAAACTGCTCTCGGGTTTCCAGTCGGGTAGTTATAGATGTGTACTCTAAGCTTTCGGCGACTGTCTGCGTCGTCATCTTCGGAGAAGTGAGATCCAGAGGTTGTGGTGTTGTATATATACCCATGGCAGGACTAGTCAGATGCAGTCGTGGATCCTGATTGGCCGGTGGAAGTAAACGATCTCTCCTTCCGTGATTGGAGCAGAGAAATAGCAGGTTGCCAGGAAGCGGCCAATTGGAACCCTCCATCTCTATTGATGTTATTTGGGTTCAGTCTGATGTGAAAGGCTTCTTTGATGAGACGGGACTATGGGACCGTCTCATCAAAGAACCTGCTATTTCTCTGCTCCAATCACGGAAGGAGAGATCGTTTACTTCCACCGGCCAATCAGGATCCACGACTGCATCTGACTAGTCCTGCCATGGGTATATATACAACACCACAACCTCTGGATCTCACTTCTCCGAAGATGACGACGCAGACAGTCGCCGAAAGCTTAGAGTACACATCTATAACTACCCGACTGGAAACCCGAGAGCAGTTTTTACAATGTATTCGTCGGGAGAACCTACAAAGTTTTAATTATAATATTGCTTCGTTATGAAAGTTCCATTACATTTATTATCTAATATATTATATTCTATATTATCTTTTGTGAACTTTCATTTGAAAAATCTATCAAAAGGAGGAAATGCATATATTGATAAATAGTCAAGAAAAAGTAGTATGCATTTACTAAAAACAGAAGTAGTTTTGGGAAACCTTATTCCCTCCACAGTTAATGGCTGACTAACATTTGCTAATCCTACATCTCAGCAGGAAAGTAGAGAAGTAGTGTCACAATTCCAGGCTCTTTTTCTATTATTTATGAAAGTATTTCACTGTGTTTAACTTTCTGCATCAGTAAGTATTTGCATGTAAATAACTGCAAGAATGAAAATAAAGTTTTATGGGTTTAAAAAACTTGATATAAACAAGGGTCATTCCGAAACTAATGCCTCCTATTTTTTTACATGGAAACTACAGGAGATGCATAAATCACAACAGCACAGCTAAATAGAGCAATATTTCAGCTACAGACTGTCATTTTTCCACATAGTCACCACCATTCGTTATGCACTTTTGCCAAAGATGAACCAGAGCCTGCATGCTGCGCTTGTAAAAATCAGAACCAGCTGAATCTAACCACTTTCTTACAGCTTTAACAACAGCATCCAAGTCTTGAAAATATTTGCCACGTAGTCCATCTTTCAGAGGCCCAAAGAGATGGAAGTCTGAAGGCGCTAAATCGGGACTGTACGGTGGATGTGGTAAGACAGTCCAGCTGAATTTTGCAATGAGTTGCGTGGTTGGAAAACTGGTGTGGAGCCTGGTGTTATCATGTTGGAGGTGAAAGTTGGTCGTTGACGACACTGACTATGCTGAAAGCCCGAATTTCCAGGGTAAGGCCAGAGAAAAAACCAACTTTTACCTCCAACATGATAATGCAAGGCCCCACACCAGTTTTGTGAACATGCAACTCATTGCAAAATTCAGCTGGACTGTCTTACCACATCGACTGTACAGTCCCGATTTAGCGCCTTCAGACTTCCATCTCTTTGGGCCTCTGAAAGAGGACTACGTGGCAAACATTTTCAAGACTTGGATGCTGTTGTCAAAGCTGTAAGAAAGTGGTTAGATTCAGCTGGTTCTGATTTTTACAAGCGCGGCATGCAGGCTCTGGTTCATCGTTGGCAAAAGTGCATAATGAATGGTGGTGACTATGTGGAAAAATGACAGTCTGCAGCTTAAATATTGCTCTAGGTATTTAGCTGTGCTGTGTGATTTATGTATCTCCTGTAGTTTCCATGTAAAAAAATAGGAGGCATAAATTTCAAACAATAACTTCACTTTCATATGCCTTCATTAGAAAGTTGACAAAATAAAACCCCAAAACACTTTTAGAATTGAAAGGAAATATCAAATCTCAAACTACTGTAATGTACATTAACACATTTTTAAAATTTCTTTGAAGCGATTTGCATTATTTTTTCATACAGGAAGATTATTTTTTCCTAGGTGGGAACTGAATCATGGTTTCCAGCTTCTGAACTAATGCCGAAACTCCCAAGAATGGACACTGGCACAATGTAATTATTCCTGCAGACACTACTGTCTTCACTACAGATGCCAGCCCACATAAAATATGGCATTACATTTGTAATGTAAATTTTATGTGTTGCCCCTAAACCCTATAAATTGTAGGCTATAAAACTAAAATACCAAGCTGAAAATCCACGTATAATTCCAGTCCAGGAAAAATTCCTTCCTAAGAATATAATACAGAGCGTTCCATTGCCACAAGGATAGAAACTACTTCTGACATTTCAGCAAAGAATATAGATAGACAAGGACAGAAATTACTTCTGACGTTTCAGCAAAGAATATAGAGAGACAAGGACAGAAAACTGTTCTCCCGAAAGGGAGTGGCAGGTGAAATTAAATTACAGTTCTACCAAGGGGGAGAGGGTAGTGAAGACAAATTACTGTTCACTTTTGTTTTTAGGGAATATCAGTTTGCAGAAGTAATAATTTATGGACAGTAATAATAAGAGAACTTACATACATTTTAACAGGGTGTCCACCAAGTAATGCTGAAGAAATTCCCGGCTTATTCCCTGATTTTCATTGATCATTTCAGAAATTCCCGACCAGAATATGAAGCACTTTCTATTATCTGTGTAAGAAAAATTAGAGGATTATACATACTTTAAAAAAGAAAAACTTTTAGTAACAAAAGTAATTGCAAACAATAATTACTTAGGCTATAACAGATACAAAAATTAGGAACAATAAAATAAATTAAATATACTTTCCTATAGGCTTATTATTGTCTAGAAGTCTTTTTCATCAAACTTTGCAATTTTTCGAATTTTAACAAATTCATTGACTTTTCCCGGATTTTCCCGACCATAAGAAATTCCCGGCCTTTTCCTGGATATTCCCGACCAGTGGACACCCTGTTTAAACTCTGTGACAATAAATGGATATAATAGATATAAAGATATGAGAAAAACACAATACTTGGTTAATATCAGAAAAGTTGACCTGAAGAAGTACAGAACATAAACAGCAGCCTATTTCTAGTAAAGAAAACATCAAATCAAACAGGACCCACACCTCTTAAAATGTTCCATATATGCATCAAGATTTTACCATAAAAATAACTAAACACCTGATGAACCACGACATCCCAAACAAAGATGACAGCATCTCCAGGCAGATTCATCAACTGACCATGAGATGGCAAATGAACAATCTACAGTTGTTAGTGTAGCTGACAATGATAAACATATATCTCAAGAAACATGTTCTGATATTGCTAAGATTTCTGTATTTCCAACTCATTTTGTTCTTGACAGTACCAAGAGTTTGTTAAGCAAGGAGTGCATCTATAGTATTATCTTCACATGTCAAGCTTAATATGATGCATGAATAATACTACAAAGTCAAATTAGATCACAACAATGTCATGCCTCCGTTGTTTGAGCTTTCTTATCTTTTTGTAACTCTAAAGTGATTCCTCAAATGATACAATGACACCATCTATGAAGGGCATACTGAAAGTCATGGGCAAAATTTTTCACAACCTTAATCGTTATTTGTAAGTGAAACCAAGTATATCATCTCAATCTACAGACCTTTCTTTCACTTTTCTACATGGTCTCCGTTTTTTTTTTTTTTTTTTTTTTGCACACATGTTTCCCATCGTTCTGCAAGTTTGAAAATACCCTTGCGATAGAATTCCGTTCCAGCTGCCCGTAGACACTGATGCACTGCTTGCCGAATATCCTCCAGTGTCTCGTAGCATTGGCCTCGCATCTGTTCATTTCCAAAACCGAAAAGATGGTAGTCAGAGGGTGCCATATCAGGGCTGTAGGGAGGATCTGGAAGTGTTTCCCACCCAAATCTCCTGATCTGCTCCATAGTGGCACGAGCAGTATGAGAACATGCATTACCCTGTTGAAGGATGATCTTCTTGGAGAATATTTGGCAAGCAGTGTGTCAGTGTCTACGGGCAGCTGGAACAGAATTCTATTGTTAGGGTATTGGCTGGAATGGAATTATATCACAAGAGTATTTTCAAACTTGCAGAATGATGGGAAACATGTGTGCAAAAAAAATGGAGACTATGTGGAAAAGTGAAAGAAAGGTCTGTAGATTGAGATGATATGCTTGGTTTCACTTACAAATAAAGATCAAGCTTGTGAAAAAATGTTGCTCACGACTTTCAGTATGCCCCTGGTACACTTCATAATATTAAAACAATCAACAGTTTTATTCTTTTTTAAATTCAAAGAAATACAGAAAAATAAAAACTACACACTTGGCTCTTTCAGTGTGCTCTGGTTTGACGTTTGTAATTCAATATAACCTGAGATTATGATAAAATTCATTCTATCATATTTCTGACATTTTTAAAAATTGTCTGATATATCAAAAATTAAAATTGAAGAAAGGAAAAAAAATGCATATATGGCACCACAGATATTACACAAGAATACGTCCTAGTTGGTTGGAGCAATTCACTCCTTTAGGCATGTACTATCTGTATCTCAATTTATTCTTATTGACCATTTTTTAATCCCATAAGGAGATTACACTCCTTCAGTTTATGTCCTTCCTAGGTTTCTGTTTCTTATTCTTTTAAAACCTATTCATTTCTTACGTAACCCTAAACAGACTTTTAAAACCTGCTTCGTAGATTCGGAGCAACTCCGTTTTCAATTCTTTCAGTTTCACACATTTAATTCAATGAGTGAGAACAACATGCAGAAATATAGAAGCATTGGGAAGTCACCGTTACAAACCTAACATGTCATCATTAGAAGGAAGCCTTCAAGCAATTAACGACCTTCAACATACTGTAAATACAAAATTACGTACAATACTATGTACAACAAATTTTTATGTATGTACAGGTCACACGTTCAATTATATGTCCTTCAAAACTTCCTTTCTTGCTTTTCTTTCCATTTGTCACGTCTTAGCTTGCTGAAAAAATATCTGAAAAAATAGAGAGAATAAATTATATAAAAGTTATGTTAAATGTGCCTACCAGCAACATACATCTCTGATGAAGAGATGACCTTTAGATAAGATGAGGCACAAATGTCAGTCAAAGGATTATGATTCCATCTTATAGCTGTCCTGTTAATTGGAATTTATTTTAACATTTCTCTACTGTAGCAGACATTTTTCTCCTCAAATAACATAGAGCATAACCCTGGTTCTAAGTCCATGCAATTACAATTTCCCAGCATTTAATTCTTCACGGACGGAAATCTATACATGGGAGATCTGTACTGACACTCAAGGGTGGAAATCCATATGAACACTCATAATGTGACCGGCTCTTCTCACGCATGTAGTGCATAGAAACTTCAAAAGATGGCAGGAGAATGTTCTCTTAACCACTCCGACTTGGGAATTCCCTTACACATGTGTCCAGGATGATTTTAATAATAAATAAAGAAAGGAATGCGCACATGTGTGCATGTGATTGTTAAGCATGGAACTACTCTTCACTGTACTCAATCAGCGACTTCGTCGTTTTTGTACACATCAGAATATGATATCTATCACAAGGCTGCTTGCATAGTTCGCACACGCAGTTCTCTTTCGGTGAATGGAAGCGTTTAGTAGCGCACACTTTGTGATGAAACCCATGTACAGCTGTTCGTGTCACAAGATGTCTCAACTCATAGTTGGCCTGCATCCAACGATGGTAGACCATAGCTTCCGTTGCGTAAAATTCATCCCAAATCTCTGCCCTCTTCCGCGTCATTTCATCCATTAGGATTTTATACGCCTCTGTGGTCGGTAGCTGCATCCTCAGCCTCAGGTCTTCCACGAAAAACGTCTCTCTCGCCAGAGCGTATGTCAGCCTTGACCATGTATACTTCGAGAGACCCATGATTATTTTCAAGAATCTTGCCTTGATTCCTTCTATTTGCCTCAATTGGCTGACTGAAAGGTGGTCCCAGATCACTTCGAGGCCATATGTCAGTGTCAGGCATATTTTGACCTCAAACAGTCTCATGGCGACTTTTAGTGAGATCAGTGTGGGGTTGCATATATCGTGCATGCCCCTTATTGCCGCCACTAGTCTTTCTTTCAGGTGGATTGTAAACGTCCGGCCCGTTGTCTGGATTGATATTCCCAGGTATTTGAATGAACTTCTGATATTTAGTCGTTTGCCATTGCATACTATATGCTCTCTTTCCGCTAGTCTTCCTCCCCTTCTGAATACCACGACTTCAGTCTTTTCTTCGTTAATTCTTATCTCATTCTCGAGTGCCCATTGTGACAGTTGATCCGTGGCCTTCTGCAGATCTTCTACGTCTTCCGAAGCCATAGCCATATCGTCCGCGTACATGTACAGTCTTGTCCGGGTATTGTTTTTCATTCTCTCTCCTACGTCATGAGTCATAACATTGAACAGCAGAGGACTAAGAGGGTCTCCTTGGAGAACTCCAATCTTCTGGCTGATCCACTGTGATTTACCAACGCTGTCCTCTATCTGGATGTAGTTCTCCGCCATTATGTTGTTCACCAGCCTCGTCAGCCTTGATTTACCAATTAGCGTTTCCAACTTATGCATCAGGATCTGCCGATTCACTAGATCGAAGGCCTTAGAGTAATCTATGAATACTACATATAGTTTGCCGTGTCCATAGTCTAGGGTCTGCCATATGTCCGCTATGAGATTACCTGCTGCCATCAGGGTTGATCTCTTTGGCCTAAAGCCGAACTGTTCCTCCGGAAGCAGAGGGTCTATCATCTTACTTAGCCTCGCTGCCAGAACTCTTGTCAGCAGTTTGAACCCCACAGCTTCCAGAGCAATTCCTCTGTATGAATTGAGGTCACTGGTACTTCCTTTCCCTTTATACAGCAGTTTAATGGTCGACTTCCTCCAGTCATTCGGTATATCTCCTGTTTCTAGACAGCTATTAAGCAGGTTTGTCCACGTTGGTAACAAGTATTGAGCCGACTGTTTCAGGTGTTCGTTTCGGATGCCATCTGCACCAGGCGCTCTGTTATCCTTTCCTGCAAGGATAGCCCTCTTGATCTCTTCATCAGTGAAGAGATCACATTCATCTAGCTCCTTGTCCTGTACTTTCATTGGTCTAGTCTCCTTACAACATAGGACTTTGCTTAGATGGGCTTGCCAGGTCTGTATTGGGATGTCCGCTGGGAACCTCGGCTGTCTTGGTCTTAAAGCCTTGTAGGGGTTACACTCTATCTCTTCTATTAGTTTTCTGTGTTGGGCTTCGAGATACAGTTTCTTTTTCAACTTTAAGAGATTCCTGTACTCCTTCCGTGCACTGTTATAATCCTGGAGGATGGTCTGAGTCCGGTGATTCCTTAATCTGTGTAATATCGCTATAGTCGCTGACCTTTTGTTATAGCATTCCTTATCAAACCAGGGTTTTGATTTCCTCCTGCTTGACTGGCCTTCATGAATGGTGTTTGTAATCCACCTCGTAATTTCTCCAGCAGTGTCGTCAATCCTACCCTCCTTCGCTGCATTACTGATGCTTTGTATTGCGCCCGATGCTGACCTCATCTTCTCTACATCCAGAATCCTTCCAAGCTTTCTAGGTTCATTGCTTTCTGTTGTGACTATTTTGATGTATTTGCTAGCCAGTATTGTCGTCACTGGGCAATGTTTCCTGATTAGAGCACCGTCTGTCTCATATAGTATATTCTGACCTACTATTTCGTAACCTTTGACGAACACTAAGTCTATCGCACTGCCCCCGTTATAACATATGTATGTTCGATCTTCATTGTTTACCAATTCCAGTCCTTCACTAATTAAGTAGTCTAACACCTGTGTAGTTTTCCTACTATTCTTATCAACTGCACAGTTGAGGTCTCCCGCCAGAATTACTCTTGCTGATCTCGGTATTATACTAATGATTTCACAAAGATCATCCACTACATCCGCCGCACTTTTGTCCGGTGGGAAGTATACGCCTACTATCGCTCCGATTGCTGACATTATAACTATTTTATTAACACTTTTCATGAGGACTTCGAATGGTGCAATTTCAGGTTTGAGCAAGCATACTACTCCTCCTGACGGCCTACCCCTCTCACCTTGTGTAGCATACGTATGTATGTTGTAAAAGCCTTCAATGTTTATTATGTCTTCTTCTTTTACGAATGTTTCTGTTAAGACACATACCTCAAAACTATCTAACATGTTCACTGGTATCAGCCCAACCACCCCTCTAAGACCTTCTACGTTCCAATTGAGGACTTTGATACACTGCTTCAAGACCTCGTGGGTTTGCTTCTTGCTCTTGTTCTTAACTTTAACAGTATTACCATCTTCTTCCCCTATATTTCCATGGGGAACGAAAGGGCCGAAAGGCTATACCAGAGGGCCAGAAGTCCGTGTCCTGGACCCGATCTTTGTACTGTAGAGCTACACCTACCTTGAATGATTTGCTGGTCGGCCATGAACTTATCTCTTCGCAGCTTATGGGATCTTCTATCCCATTATCTTTCAGGTATTTTACCACATCATTTTCAGTAATATGCGGTTTTACTCTTGATACATGAAGCCAGATGTGCTTCTCGGCTGCCTGTAGGGAGGATGTTCCCTCCCTTTTTCCTATGGCTCCACGCCTGCTTATCTGTGGTTCTGCCGTGCGGGTCCTGTTTCTTCTTCCAGACCACACACTCCATTCATTGTCATCATCCCTGTTTGGGCTGGTCATAGAGCTGGTTTCTTCTACCCCCAACTGATCTGGTTCTCTTCGTACAGGGCTTCTATGTACAATCACGGGCTGATCTATTTCTCTTCGTTGAGGGGTTTTATGTACAATCACTTCCTTTTCTACTATTGTGTCCTCGCTGTTGCCTGGTATTGTTGGACTCTCCATATTGTTTTCTTTGCCAGACGGGGCTGACGGCACCCTGTTTGTTTCTTTGATCGGCGCACCCTGAGAGGTTTGCACATAATTCTCTGTGCTCTGCGGCACCTGCACGGTGAGTTCACCCTTCCGCCAGACGAGATCGTCTTCTGGTCGGGAGCTTGCTCTTTTGACTGCTGTTTTGCATGTCGTTCCTGCATGGTGTTCCTTCAGTTTGTCTAAGGCTTCTGAAAGATCATTTAGTTTGTTATTCATGTCTGTCCTTATACACTCGATTTCTTTCTGTATAGACTTTCCTGCCTTATATTTCAGAAAGTCTTGTTCGCAATGGTAGCATAACCACAATAACTTCGATTTCTTTTTATTTGTATCCTTTAAGGCCTTGAACTGTCCTTGTTGTAGTTCCGTGCAGACCATATGGTGCCATCTCTTGCACGTGCCATCACACTCGACTGCAGTATCTGATTCTTGAATTTTCCGCTCACAGATGGGGCAGATATCCGGATCATCAGAGTGATTGTCCATGCTAAACTGTACGCTTACGTCTGGCATCGTTACTCCTCTATGCTCTGATTATGCTCCCTGGCGTGACGCTGGTCACTCCTAACTTTATACCTCGTTGCTTTCCTGCTGACGTCACGCGCTCGGTATAACCGTCTCGTTCACTTAATATCTTTGACGATATCACTGTTGCTAATTACTCGCTAGTGACACCGATATCCTCATTGATCCTCGGAACTTTTCCGATGTAGACCCTACCCCGAGTCTACTCCCCGATGTTTAATTCCACTTTAAATTAAAACTTTACTACTACACTGCATTCGGACAGTTACTAACGCTACACCGGAACCAGGATGATTTTAGTCGTGTGTTTCACTGAGCATGCAAATCCAACGAAAGGCGTGCTTTCTTTCTTTTGTGTTTTTCCTTTATTTTCGGTAAAATGGCAAAAAGAAAGTGTCTTATAGGTCTAAAATTGACGAATTAATTAATCAAAGTGATAATGAAGTATCAGAATTATCATTTAGCGATAATGAGGGAAGTTTTTTTCTGAGATCGCTACCGGCAGCATTAGTGAGAGTGACACTGCAGCTGGATGGAAGTGAGTAATTTTGATGGAGGCCCATCATCTACCATTACAATACACAATATCCAGCAAGGAGCAGTTCTGCCTTCTCATTTTGAACAAGATACTGATCCAATTAAAAATCATAACCTACTGTAGTAGGCCTATATAAACTTATAATGCGCTCAGTGAGACTTGTCCCGTTTCCTTATAAACATTTTCATGAGAAATAATAAAATCTCATTCCTGGACCAGATTAGTGGCAGAATTCGGCAAAAATCGAAGGTATATGTTGTTTTTATACAAGAATGCATGATTTAAGTTACTTTCAATAATTTTTGTATGAAATAATTTTTTCTTTTAAAATGCCTTCTGTCCACAGCCATAAAACATTGCTGCCCGCGAAAGGTTAAGCCATAATTTATCGGTCTGGTCAATTTTCATGTAAGCAGAATAATAAAAACACCTGCTTGTGTAAATTAAATTTTTCATACAACAGTTAAGACAGCTATCTTACTAGATGATTAAGTTACTTTTTTGCTCATGCTATTAGCTATTGTTCACCAAAGGAGACTTCAAGGAGAGTGTCTAAAGTTTCAATCTTTTTTCTTTCTCCTTTAACATGGATCACATCTCTAAGGAGATGCATTGATTTTCTATGTTCTTCAGATTTAAGGAATAAGTTTAACAATGTCCCCTTTAACTCTATTACAACTATGTTCCCAGGGACAATCATCTGGAGAGTTTACTTCGAGTTGATACAATATCAATTAAACCAGATGTCAGAAATCTTATTAGTGAGAAGCAGTGTCAAGTTTTCCATTGACGGGTAACTTACTTATTTAATAATCAATTCATATATTTTAATTAAACTAATATTTTCTATTAATCTTGGCTTAACAGATGTATACTAACACTAGGAGAACCAGACCCATCAATTTTAGGGGTTGTAAGGTTATTGAATTATCTTACAAAATATTTTAAGTTTTCTATAGGAATTGATGATTCGGATATAGATCCAGATTGTATATTAGCAGGAAGAGAATCAGAATCCAAATCTGACTCAAATGATGAACTACCTACCACTGCAAATGCTATGAGGCTTAGGGCCTGTACAACGACCACCTGATATCATATTTATCTGCCAGATAGAGAACCTATCTGGAAGTTGGTCAAGAATCGCTTATTATGATCTCCTGACGAAATCTGTCTGGCAAGACAACTTCCAGGTAAGCTAGCAGGAGGATGGAGTGGCTGACAAACTTCCAACTGCTAGTTAGGGAAGCTTGGTGGAAACATGATGGCAGCACTCCAAAGCTTCCTGGCCACCTGAATTTTAGAACTGATGCCGGAAGATTTAATTTACACAAAAATGTCATTTTATGCTCACATATGAATGAAATAGAATTGCTCAAATTGATTAATGCACTTCAAATGAAATGTTCTTGTGTAATTTAATTGTACAGATACAAATCCAAGCTGCCGCACCTAGCGGACGCCTACCGAACTACAACAAACATATCTCTTTGCTCAATGAGTTAAGGACCATTTTACAAAATTTTACTGCATTCTTCCCAATAGCAGTTCAGCGGTGGTATTACAAGACATCTTCTAGTTAAGCTATCTGGAAGTCACATATTGGGAGGAGCTGTCAGCAGGTGGTAATACAGGCCCTTAAGAGCTTAAAGCTAATCAGCAACCTTATCCACAGGACCAGCCAGTGATCTAATAAGGGGGAAATGTCCCTTGCAACATGTTTTAAGGTAAAAATACCCAATAAGTGAAGAATGTGTGAACTTTCTTTACTCAAATTTACTATAGACATTTCCTTTAACTTACATTTTGTCTTTGATACCTAGAAAGGTGTAAAAGAAGGGCTATCCTGTGAAAATACTGTCATTTTATTAGACTTATCATATTTACTCGTGTAATAGACGCGCTTTATCCCCATATTTTTATAACAAAAAACTAGGGTGTATCCTTCATGTGAGGAAAACAATCTTTGTACAAAAAAAAAATGTACTTAAAAGATGTGCCAGCCAATGATCAATATGTATATACCAACATATTATTGGTATATTGGCAGAGACTAATATGTTGATTGTGTTGGATATATGATGATCAATAGCTAACAGTTGCATTAACAGACTAGAAACAACATGCACATTACACTTAGGCACTGTAATTTCTCCTCCAGTGGCTCTGTTACAGTGTTCTTCTGCAAATTTGATAACTTTCAGCCTAAAACTTCCTGTATAACTTGAAAATTTTGGTCGGTTTTTATCCATTGTATAAACACAAGTTTATCAACACAACTATCTACTGCAGATGTCCTAAGAATACTGTAATATTGATCAACAATCTTCGATGTTATTTTGTGCGTTTACAGGAACTAATCATGTTTACTGTTTCCATATTTTGTTGTTTAAAAACTTAAATAAGCAGGCCATCCAATCTTAAGACTTCAGATATTATTAAAACGATTTTTTGTTAGAAACAAGATGCAACTAATGCATAGTAAATTTTTATTTTTTATTTTTTAATGCAAAAAGTTGGAGTGCGTCCATTACGCGAGTAAATACGGTAATACATGGTAAAGTATTTAATATTTCAATGTCTTTACTTACTTTAACATAATTTTTGAAAACTTTGTTGTCTGCCTTGATAGCCTGACAGTATTCATCTATCAGATGTGGTGAAATCCTTAGCGTCGGCAGATACTCTCCATGGAGATAGTTTAGGAATTCATCACCCTGAAATAATACAAAACAAAACTGTATTATGAAATGGAATTATGATCACAACTAGCAGTATCCACAAGCAAGGTTGTGATCTGCTAAGTGGTTGGAATATCCATAACCTCAAAATTTACAGTACAGTAAAATAGATAAGACAACAGATTACCGTATGCATATCTCATAATTATTATGTAAGGCCAATGACACTTTATCATCATTAATTCAAGATATGTAAACATAATAAATTATCATTCTTTATATGTAATTACAGCGGAATGCCTTCAGCAGCAGAGCTCATTTAGACTACAAAAAATAAACTAAACTAAACTTCAAGGTGCTACATCCCATGTAAGAAAAGGCCTACCACCCAAGTGCTGCATCAGATGCCAGGATTGGGGCATGTGTTCATCACGCAGTCTCTCACAACCTTTACTGTCGGTTTTCTTGACCTGAGTTATTACTTCTGTATCAAGCAGCTCCTCAGTTGGTGTCAAAAGGCTGAATGCACCCCATTCCAGAATTCCCTTCCTATGATAAATTTGAGAACAAACTGTGGTTCGAAACCAAACTTATATATCTGTAGTCAGCAATGCTAAACACAAAACCAGGCAACTTGTCAATCTTTTAAAATAGCATATTATAATTTTCATTAACTGACACACCATGCCTCAATGGAAGGACGCCTTCCAGAATGAAGGAATCTCAAAATAGTTTCCAATGTCTCTCTCTTATATCATCTGTTTATGTAAAACCAACAAAATAAACCTAGCTTCCCCATCTACCAGATATACTGAGAACTTCCATCTACACTCGGATAAATTCGCTGTGTAACAAGCATTTACCATGAAATTGGACCTGCAGCAAAAAAGTCAAGTTTGCCTTAAACTTCTTGAAATTACATTCAAATATTTATGCAGTGTCCTGCAATAGATTTTAGAAATCTGGTTTTGTAGGATTTGTATTTATTTATTTATTTATTACTAGGAAAAATTACATACAAAAAAAAAATTATATTGTGAACTTGTATTAGGCAGCCAATATACTGATCATCCAGAATTGAAGTAGACAGTTTATGCAACAGACAAGGTTAAGGCGAATAGATTAGAATGATACAAATTTTGAGTACCAAAACATTAATTTAGTGGTACATTTATTTATGGTGTACGTTGTGGTGTAGTGGTTAAGGCATTGCGCTACAAACCGGAAGGTCACGGGTTTGATTCCCGATGAGATTTTTCAATTGGCCTAATCCTTCTGGTGGCCCTATGGCCCTGGGGTTGACTCAGCCTTTAACAGAAATGAGTACCAGGAGTATTCCTCGGGGTAAAATAATGGCTGGTGCGTAGAGCTGATAACTTTGCCACCTTCATGTGCCGTATGTCACAATCTGGGAGCATTAACCTCCTGGAATTCCTACGGGTCTCCATGGCCCGAACAGGGATCGCTTTTTACTTTACATTGATTTATACTTGTTGAAAATAAGTTAGGAACAAAAGAAAACCTGTGTAAAACACATTACAATAACTGTCAAGAATGCATATTCTAAATTGTCTTAATACATTCTTTTCATTAAGGAATTCTGGCATTTTTTAATGAAATCTGACAACTGGGGGTTTAACACCTCTTAGAAACTCCTCCTGTAACAGTAGATGTTACTTATAACTGGAAAGGTGAGGCAAGAAGCTTGGTTTGAAGATGCACGGAAGCAATATATGCTTGTGGAGTGGCTTCGAAGCGGTATTCTCGTGCAGGTAACGATTCATATTTCATCTGATCAGTTACACAAGATTATTCTGATGAGAAAATGTAGACATTATTCTTAATCAGCAATTTCAGAAATGTAAAATGTACAAAAAAGCACTCAGTATATGAGCTGAAGTCCTGGATCAAAGTATGTGTTATTAAGTTCAATCCAAGTTACATCTGGGGTGAGATTTTCAAAACTTACAGCAAGACAAGTAGTAAAAAAAATATATATATATATATATAAAGTAAAAACAAAACAAAAACAAACAAACAAACAAAGAGAGTGATCATTCCTTAGCAAAGTGTTGGTATGTATAGTAAATGTGAGCACAGGAAATAAAAACATAGATGAAGAAGAAATAACCCCTGAAAAATGCCAAATAATTAATGTTTGAGTGAGACATACATCATCAATTTACAAAATATTGGGTGTAAAACCTAGAATTTTACATTAAAAGTAAAACAGTATTAAAAATGTGAGTATAACAATTTCTGGCAAAATTATATGTAATGGATCTCTCTTAAGAGTGGTTAATCTTTCTTACTGGTATTTACAGAAAATGGGTTTTCATGTCCTAAGTTTATTTATATTGTAACTGTTTAGTATAGAAAAGCCCCTTACCCGTCTTTGTAGAACAGTTTTCAAGCACATAGCACTCTCAGACAATGCCAATAAAGTTTGAGCATCAGACAGATCAAACGTTGGCTTCAGGGGAGCCATGAAACAGGCAGGAACTATATTCTTGTATATGAATTGTGTAAAGCCATCGGGCTGTTCTTTTCCACCCCAGAGGTCAACAAGTTTCCTCAGGATCAAAAAGCAGGTCCTCTGGGCCTGAAAATCATATAAATCACAGTAAGTTCATAGAATCATGTAAGGTTAAGTTGATTGTAGAGAAATTAATTGGTCCCCAGCATAAAACAAGAACAGCAATAGCGTTCAAAATCCAAAACTATGACATCTAGAATTTCAAAAAGAGAATTCTAAGTTACGCATGGCTTTTAATGCAATGCATTAACTGCAGACCCAAGGAAATACTTAATGTAATCTTGCTGGGTTTACTAGTCTCACAATACGGTTCTAAAATAATGCAAAATAAGGGAATATTATGAATTTAATAATCCACATACATCAAATTCAATTTTAACTTGTATTTTATGAAGAATACAGTTTTAGTTTCCTAAAGGTATGAGGGACTACACAGTGTATTATAAGAAAGACTGAAATTATACGAGTTGACTAAACACCCTACATCTCCTCGTAACAAGATTATTGACAGAACATGTTTCTTGAGCCCTTTCCTACAACTTACTTCAATGAACTCCCAATTATTCACGTTAATGGGAGGGAAAGGGTTGCACACATTACTGGAAAACATGCATAATCCAATAAAAAAAGTTTTCTATTTGATTATTTCTAAAACAGTGGATAAAGTTATAAATTAAAAACACGATGTGTTTGTTTGGGGAACTATACAGTACGCTGCAAGGTGTGATAAATTTGTTTAAGAAACATGAATAATTGCCAAATTTGATGTGGTAATATCCTTTAGAGCTAATAAAAATTGCATATAAACTCAGTTTGCTAAAAAGTAAAATAATGAATAAGTGACACAACTATAACCTAAAATGGTGTTTACTTTTTGATATGAAGCAGAGGTCTTTGCTTGGTGGTTACGCAGCAGAATCGCTGAGGGAGGGATGGAAGGAGAAAAAATCATATGATGAAGCAGGGTAGAAAACTTGATACATTTTTCTCACCTAGATAAGATAAGATAAGATAATGCTTTATTGTCACATAACGTTTACATATGTCATAAACTGGTGACTCGTCAAGTTTCCTTAAATCTAAACATAGTATATTAATGGCAATATTTACAATTAAGGTAAGTTTTCTTGATGATTCATGTATTCTTGTACTGAGTAGAAGGCATTGTCCATTAAGTATTTGCGAGCAGTTACTTTAAATTTTCTAACAGAGTTTACATTTTTCACACTTTTTGGCAATTTGTTGTACAGTATGGGTCCATTATGTTTGAAGCTTTGTTCATAAAGTGAGGTATTGTGGCTTGAAATGAAGAGATCTGATTTGTTCCTGGTATTAAATGAATGAAGATGGGCCTAGAAATGTGTGAAAAAGTATGAAAAAATTGTAACATTTACAAAGATATGTGGGGAACCCAACCTTGTAACTTCTATGCGCATAAAGCTATCAGCAACAATGAGGGTATTGGGAGACAACCTGCAGGCTGCATCTCAGCATTAGGGCCACCAAATGCGGGGGGGGGGGGGGGGGGGGCTGTTGGACCCAAGGGAACCGGGGTCCTGGTGATGTGATATAATTATATAGAAAACTGGAAAAGTTTGATAAAAGGTTCAGTTACACGAATAATGAGAAGGAAGCTCCACAGAGAAGGGAAGAGACAAAACTGAGGAGAGTCAGCGGTTGGTGAGGGGCCCGCGACTAGTACATGGTCCTGGGCCCAACCCTGAGATGTGGCAGCCCTACACAGCACAGAGCATACTGTGCAGCATATACTGGAAGCTGGGTTCACAAGAGTCGAAGTTCAAGCCTAGTTCACAAGTGAATAAAACAGACAAAAAAATTAAAAAAGATGCTCAAATAACCTGCATTTCACACTACAATCATATATCGTAATTTTGTAAAAAATCAAGTAAAATCGGTGTTAAATATTATAGATCTTGCAAAGTATGTAGTACACAACATTTTTCTAAATAAAAACTTTTTGTGTTTTTTGGTAATAAATATTTCATAAAATTGGATTATCTATGATTTCCGATAATGTGTGTTCAACCCACCCCTCCCATAACACGAATTGGGAACTGCAATTTCATGAATAGGCTAGGTTATGTAGGGGACCAAAGAGATTTGCAAATCTGCATTCTATTTGCACCAATATTAAAATACAAACCTGCCCCTCAGTCAAGGAGTGCATTCCACTGCTGACTACTACATCTTACAATATCTCTTGTACATGCCCCACCTTTATTTTATGAGGAAAAAATGTGGGACTTATACACAAGTAAAATATGGTATCTATAAAAGTCAGATTTTTTTGTGTGAAATAAAATGGCTGAATTTGGTGCTAAATTCTTTCTATTTTGTTGAATATTTTGTGCAGTAAGCTACAGCATCTGACAATGATAAAGTTTGCTCCTTTATTATATTATTACTCAAATATAAAAGTGAGAAATACAACAAAAATTATTATAAAACATTATTTGCAATGAAAATACATTTTAGTTTCAGTGGTGAAAGGTAAAACATAAATAATTACTGCATGTCTTATGGAGGGATTTCTTTTAGTTTTTGGATCATTCTATCTGTGATGTACCAACTCACTGTATTAATCTAAATTTTATTGTTTGTAACCCTTCATTCACGTGGCAGCATTCTAATAATTTTTTTTGTTTTGTATATTTGTAAATAATAAATAGCCATTTGCAGTTTGCAAACAGAATTGCCACTCACATTCCATAAAATTATGACTCCGTTAAATTGCATACACTTTTCACTCATTACGTAAATTGGTCATTATTATTTAAACTTCTCAGCAGTTATAGAGACAAAAACCAGCAGCCTACTAGGAAAATGAAAAAGAAATTAAAAACACAAATAATTATGATATTAGATCAATTTCTGTGCATATTTGTTAATTTACATCCTCGGGGAAATGCATTTTGCACTTATTTATACATTTTCTGTGACTTTTTTTTCTCCAAAATATTGTGATATTTTGTGAATATAATTTGCTTAATAGAGCTAAATATAGCTAGAGAGAACAGATTTTTTAAACTTCACACTTATCGCTGCTACAAAAAATATTGTCCTTAGGTATCTATCTTGATTATTTAAGATGCACTTGATTTTTTTATGACATGACTCACCACAAAATCATAGCTTAATTATTATAAATCATTAACCGTTGGAGGTTTGAAATACAAGAATGCAGTCCTTACCACAGGATCTGGGAAGTCTACAGCACCACGGATGATACTCATCATTACTTGTTCCAGAAACTGGCTGTCCTGTGCATTTAACACCTCAGCAATGTTGTTCGTAACTATAGCAGAAACAAACAGCAAGTAATTACGCTGCAGAAGCTGTTTCTCTCTCTTTCCTTGCTCATCGTTTTCCTCAACTGGGACTGACAATGCTGAGAAGATGGCATTCACAATAGGCATGAACACCTGCTGCAGGAATGGGATCACCTCTTTCTGAAACACCCAAGACAACTGCTCTCTTGAGTTATAACGCTGCTGAAATTAGGAGGTGAAATACTAGGTTTGTTTCCAGCAACATTCAGAAACCACCATCACAAGCTCCATGTTATGAACTGACAATATGCACGTGTGTCAGGCAACCAGCCATTGAATGCTGCTGGAACAAACCTATTGACTAACTGAAATGGCATCAATAATTTAAGTGCTCTATCC
Source organism: Ectobius pallidus (assembly GCA_964059195.1). NCBI lineage: Eukaryota > Metazoa > Arthropoda > Insecta > Blattodea > Ectobiidae > Ectobius > Ectobius pallidus. The sequence continues at coordinate 27,578,759 of CAXKWD010000011.1, forward strand.
CATAGCAACTGGAATCTTTACATTTTTCTGTCCTTACTTTTTCTACTGTTATCCAACCCAATCTGAGCTTCATAATGCCTGTGTAACTCTATCACATTTCTATTTCAATGGATATGATAAAACCTTTTATCTGATTTATATGATTAAATGTAAGATGAGTTTTGAGATACAACAGACCATGTGTACTTATGTCCATTTTTTCCTCCCTAGTCAAAAGTGTGATTAAACATAAGATAAGTTATGAACTGACAATGTGCACGTGTGTCAGGCAACCAGCCATTGAATGCTGCTGAAATAAACCTATTGACTAACTGAAATGGCATCAATAATTTAAGTGCTCAACCCCATAGCAACTGGAATCTTTACATTTTTCTGTCCTTACTTTTTCTACTGTTATCCAACCCAATCTGAGCTTCATAATGCCTGTGTAACTGTATCACATTTCTATTTCATTGGATATGATAAAACCTTTTATCTGATTTATATGATTAAATGTAAGATGAGTTTTGAGACTACAACAGACCATGTGTACTTATGTCCATTTTTTCCTCCCTAGTCAAAAGTGTGATTAAACATAAGATAAGTTTCGAAACTTAATGTCCATTTATTCCTTCCTAGTCAAAAATATAGCAAAGGTATGATGACGTCCATATACCATATTGGCCCGAATATAAGACGATGTTTTTTTCCCTAAAAATGTGCTTATAAAAACTACACTCGTCTTATATATGCAGCCTAAGACTTTCAACAACTCTCCATTCATGAATGCAACTGAGCAGTGGGAATCCACAAGCGATGGCGTGCGTCATATCCAAGGTCAAAGTCATGCGGAAATTCATCAAACTTTACTGAATTTTACCAAACTTTATTTTTCCTGAATTTGTACTTCTCCTTGTACTGCCCCGCTTGACATCTCTATTCTCTATGCGTAAAGCTTTGTTTGACCATCTTCATGGCGGACCATGTGGAAAAGAAAGCATCCCTATTATCTGAATGTGTAAATAAAAGCGAGAGAAGAAGTTATGACATGAACTTCAAAATTCCATTTTGTGTGAAGCAAAATGTACTAATAAGCAATTTTATTTATTTTTTGTAACTCCCCTTCAAAAATTCAGGGTCATCTTATATAAGAGGCCATCTTATATTCGGGCCAATAAAGTATTTTATCTGACGTCCATATATTTTATCACAGAGCTATGTTGCAACTAGGTATGACCAAAGATGCTATATTACACTTTTAAAATATTATTGCGTATATCTGATTAAACTTCTGTAACTAAAAAATGTGATGACGTAATGCAGGCCAAAGAGTGACCTTAATATAGACTTCTTGGTATGTAACTTCGCTATTAACCATTTGAGCTTGTGACCAACATTTATTTGTCTACACCAGTGATTCCCAAAGAGGGGTCCGCGATGGTGTTTCAGGGGGTCCGCAGGCGGTTCAAGAAGAAATAGGATATCCCGTAATTTCCTCAAATTACATATCTTCTAAAGCAGCTTCACTGTTCACATTAAGGAGTAAACTCTGTTTGTTATCACTGACAGTGTTATTTTGTCGATTGAATTAAATACATTTGAATCAAAGTATTTATTTAGTTTTTTTTTTTCAAAACCAAGAGGGGGTCCGCGAAATATTAATTTTTTTCAAGGGGTCCGCGAAATATTAATTTTTTTCAAGGGGTCCGCGAAATATTAATTTTTTTCAAGGGGTCCGCGGACTGAAAAGTTTGGGAACCACTGGTCTACACGATTTAATAGCAAATGTCATTTGCTGAGAGAGACAAAAGCTGAATATTATGTGATTGTGAAGTTTTCTCCATTCCCATGTGAGCTCAACTCTCTTGGACCTGAAATTTTTCCAGTACTGTACATTATTCCCAAATGTTTCTACACCTTCGAGCACAAGCTTTGCTTTTTCGTGTGGCATTCGATTTAGATTGTAATTTGTTGTAATTAATTAATTTATTTATTTATCAATTCCTCAGCTAAAGTTTCAAATGCTCCAATCCACACAGGACCATTGGGGTTATGATTGTTTTATATATCCTACAATTCAAATGAATACATACTTTTCCTACCGAGGATGAAAACTGAGTTTTCTACACATGGCAGATCTGCCTCTACAGTTCTTGAAATTCTTGTTGACGATGATCTCATTAGGAAGTTCATTGGTTGCCCATGAGAAGATGCTGATGCTGATTAACTAACAGATAGAGTCTAGCTGAGGATGAATGGGGATACTCTTCGAAATTGCAATCGAGGTTGGAGTCAACTTTAGTGAAGTTAGTGTGCCACATTCAATCTCATTATTTTTATATAATAATTACTTCACTGTATAAACTTCCTAAAAAGTATATGAAATTACCAGCATTTTTGCAGTTCTAAATTCTCACATCTACATACGCTCACACTTAGAATACCTTCAAGGCATAGATTTTACTGACTTTTCATTAATTATGGTCAGGAATACACAAGTGACTGTCCATACTGCCGAATGACTACATGTAATGTAAAATTTAGGAAATTTACCTTGAACTTAGCAATAATTTGTACTATGAGAGGTATATACTCCTGAATAGCGTGGATGTCATTGCCTTTCAGGAGACCCTCTGAAGCCTGTGGAATGTATGGAAGCAGTTCTTCTTCCAGACAAACAACCATCCTGTGCAGAAATGGCCGCACTCCACCCTGTAATGTCGCTGTCTGGTTTCCAATCTGCAACATTTCCATGTTGAAATTAAATAAAATGAAATCCAGAGATTTCTAAAAACAAAGAACTTCAGAATCTAAATATCACTAAATAAGAGACCTCTTTTTCCAAAATGAGAACTTTTCAGGAAACAAGAAAAACATTTCACGTGCAACATTGTAGGGATGTATATAGTTCACACCATAATTTATTATAGCGCCAAAATTGATTGTTGTTCATAAACAAGAAACAGAGCTGTTTTTCTAAATATATGACAATTATAACCTGATAACGGTTAATTTTGGAGACACAAGGTCTCTCTTCGTAACTACGATATACTTTTACCACATTTACATGCAGATTTCATTCAAACCATATTCAACCCAGAATCAATACAATCAATGTTTATGTGGAAGGGTCTAGCAATGTATTTAGTAATTGTCTTCTGGGTCTGAAATTTTAAGGCGGTGCTTCATTAATCCGAAAATAATGTAGGTCAATAGTTCACCAAACCCCAAACCCACATTTGCATCAGGTAAACAGGTACAAGGGGATAGGGCTGATGTTGAAATTAGTGACAAGGGCCCGGAAGGTCTTTATAAATCCTGTATTACCGTAGTTTTGAAACATGTTAAAATAGTTTTATTTTAGTTTTTTAACATTTCAGTCACTTTTTCTAAGTTTCACACTAAAAAATAGAATAAACAAATTAAAACAAATATATTGATTAAAATTTTACCTTCTTTTTCCAATACTCTAAAAAAATATTTAACAGTTTATAGTAAGTTTATACAACACAATTTTAGAACTACCCAGGCTGTAATTTCCAACTGCACCATATAAACTCAATAAGATCATTTTTCAACTTTTAGAATATGGTAATTCACTTTCGGAATCTTGTTGGGAAAACACTGTGAATAAACTGCAAGTGCAAGCTTCTTAAGAATGGCTTTAATTTGCTGTTAAAGAAACAGGGGATTTTTATTACCAGGACAAATGTGCACAAAACGACAAAATACTATGCTATATTTTCTCACATTTTACAAATGTGCTGGCAACAACGAGCAAAACACAAAATTAATTTCCAGTAGAACAAAAACAATTAGATTAATTATTATTATTAGTTTAAGTACTTTATTGTATTTTAAAAATGGTTTTAATCCTTTTTAGTTTTGAACAACTTATTTAGCCACTTTTAGGTTTTATAAGATAGGACTATGTGACTGCCATGACAATAAAACGGATAATTATATTAAAATAACTGAGTTAGCTAGCAAGGAACAAAGTAGTTTAAAACCTAAGAATCCTGGCCCTAGTGATGACAAATTGCATTACTATAAATATTATAGTCTAGCTATGCTGACTGATGAGCCACCATAAAAAGTTTTAAACTCTGTTTAATAGCATAGGAATATACGGTACTGCAAGAAACAACTCCAAAGATATCCAGATTTAAACAGAACTGAATGATTATGTTAATAAATTTTCTTAAAAAGTAGGACAAATGGGGTTTTCAAAGTGACTGATCCAATTGTTCAAATGTAACATACTGTGCTTTTTGAAGGTAAATGGCAAAAATTTGTTTGATTTTTTCCTAGTGCTAGCTAAATGTTATTGACTTATTGTTTGTATCCTGAGGAAACCAGAAACTGTATACTTTTGAATTGGTGAATAAACATGAATTAAATTGAATTGAATATTTATTTGTACCTGTAAACATTCCAGGAAGACTTTAGTTGCCTCGAGAAAAACAGGAACACAGGCCCAGGATTTCATGGTTTGGTGGTTATTGAATGCCTTGCTGGCACGACTTGTCACAGCCATAGCATGGCACATCGACTCTGCCAGCATTTCCTGCTTCTGTTTGTCAGTTTCCACCATCAACTGGGCCATCATAGTTCGGAATTTTTCCAGTACAGGGAACAGCATGTTGGAAATGAGAATGCCTTTCTCCTGCAAGAAAATCAACAATGTAAGGCAAAAAATATTTCTACAAACGATGGCTAGATATACACAAGTTCATACAATAACTCTACTAAGGTACATATTTCTCCTTCTCAAGGCAACTACATTAACTCAATGGCAACGAAGAACTTGAGAGTTTAATTGGAGTCTCCAATTAGATGGCGAGAAATTTAAATCTAAGGTACAAAAACACATGATAAATATTAAATACCAACAGGTAGAGAAATCTGCAGTGGCTCATCATTTCAAGTGGGACAAAATTACTAAAATATGTTCAGAAACTACTGAACTTTAACTCTGTGGGAAAAAATACACATCCAGAAAAAATAGAGATAGACTTACATATAATAACTTACAATGCTTTACCAATTAATTTAATAAATAATGAAAAACCTTATTTACTGAGATAATCCAAAGATGATGATTTTAACTTGCTATAAATAACACCAAATTTCTTTACAACTTTTCACGTTCCTTACATTATAATTTTACAGCAAAATATACAAAAAAAACATGAAAAAATATTTTTTTAAACTACGCAAATTGAAAAAAATATGTTGTTACTTCTAGCAGATGCAATTCCAATCTGGAAAAGAATATACACATGCCAAATGTAAAAGTTTCATTATTTGCATGCAGTAGTTCTTGAGAAAATACATAATGAAATTAGGATAATTATTATTAGGAAGATGTCACCCTCAAAAGATATCTGTGGTGGGACTTCAAAATTATAAGAAAATCTAGTGTGTTACTGATTTTAATTTGCATTAGATTTAAACCGACCTGATAACAACGGTTCTATATACTACCTGAGGAGTAAATGACCCAGCAACTATCAAAATAGCAGCCGCTTCATAAAGGTAGAGCTGATCATCTTCACTGATAAGTGTTGATGCATTCCCTGGGGTCACCATGACCAAGAGATACTGGAGTGGTGTTAGGACATCCTTTACGTATGGCTGAATGTAAGATCTGCAACATTCAAAATAGCATACAATGTTTCTACTAAGCCAATTGTCTACTGTGTACACAAGATCACGCTCTATTCTAACACATGCCAGATCACACAAAAATTCTTATACAGTTAAGCCATTCTACAACATTTCGAGTAGAACATACAAGCATATATTGAAAACATTTCTCTATTATTATGAATCTTGAATGGTTAATCAGAATCAAAAAAGAAAGAAGAAAGAAAAAAAAAACAGATTAATGCCCTTAGTCTTAATAATATTAAAAACGAGGTTGCAAACCCTCCCTCACAGACATGTAGGAATCCAGATCAGTCTTGCCTGAAATTTGCAAGAGAGATGATTGAACAGCACAAAGGAGACAAAAAAGTGTTAATTTAACATTTCTTATTAGGGAAGAGATACAGCCATCAGAAATTCACCAGGGACTCTAGTCTTGAGAAGTGTACTTTTTGAGAAATTAATTAAATGGGCTGCAAACTTCAAATAACCCCAACCAATACTGACAAGATTATGTGGAAGAACAGGCATATCAGTGTAAATAATTTACTTCAATATATGAAAAATAAGAACCAGTCCAAGAGGAGAACTCGGGGAAATAGTGTTTCCTTCTTCCAGGACAAAACAAGACCTCATGCTGTCAAAAACCTTTCACATCATCAGGAGTAAGGACGTTCTATCCCATCCAGCTTATAATCAAGATAATCCCCAAATGATTTTTATTTGTTTGGGAGACTTAAAACTAAAATGCTAGTCGTTTAAGACTAGAGTGCTTCAATGAATTCATGCACAATGAAAATACATTTGGGGAAAGAGATAAAACAGTTGCCAGATGCTGGAAAAATTTATAGAAGCTAATGGGGCTGCAATGAAGGTTAACACGTGAAACAAGTTAGTATGTATGAGAGAGAGAGAATTAAGTTGGGATAACATATGAACCATTATAAAGCTTTTATCATATTAGAAATTTAAAAATATGAGCAAACAAACCTTAGGTCTTTTACAAAGCGAGAGAAGAGGTATGCACTACGGCTACGGACCAGGGGGCTTCTGTTCCTCATGCCACGCTCATCCAGAAAACCACTGAGAATGTAAGGAATGTGTTCTGGTTCGTGGTGGAAGAACTTGTTGTATCTTGCAACAGTCTCCACAAACTGCAGTGTGACGGCAGGATGAGGATGCTGGCTCACTTCACAAGTAACTAGGATATGCATCATTGACTGCATCGCCGACACTTTAGTCTGAAATTAATACATAACGTTTCAATACAGATACAAAGCCTCAGTCCCATTTTGGGTTTAAGTTATCAATGAATATCGATAATTAATTCAAAGCTAATTTTCTGTTGTATATTGAGCTTTAAAAAATATTAAATTTCACTACACTTAGTAGTTACTAAAACAGAACATGTGTTTTGTTTTCCTGACAAAAGAACCAATTTAAAAGAGCAAAATATAGCTACAACGGAGTTTTCTTTTGAGGGACAAATATGTGTTCAAGCTGTCTTCTTAGTGGGCCAATAATAATACAGTAATAATGTTCAAAATAACCATCCTTTCTTACGAAAATAACATCGCTTTTTATAAAAAAAATAACACCACTTTTCCACATAAAATAACCTCACATTTTGCACCCTTAGCAAACAGTGATGGCGTTTGGGGCCAGGTAGGTTCCTTCACCAGCAGGCACCCTTACGTTTACAAGCACAGAGAATTAGGACCCACCGTAATTTTCGCCCCATGAGTCACCTAGTCTACTTCAATCAATCAATCTTAGATTTTTTTAATATGTCATTTTATCTTAAAATGTTTGTTATATATCAACTCTACACATAATTACAAGAAAAATGACACCAAACAATGCATAATTTACTTTAATAGGAACATTTGTAACAAATGATGAAGTATGTCACTGTAAAACTTCATCTGTTAGAAATGTTCCTATTAAAGTAAATTATACATTGTTTGGTGTCATTTTTCTTGTAATTATGTGTAGAGTTGATATATAATAAACATTTTAAGATAAAATGACATATTAAAAAAATCTAAGATTGATTGATTGAAGTAGACTAGGTGACTCATGGGATGGAAATTACGGTCAGACAATTCCCTGCGCTTGTAAATGTAAGGGTGCCTGCGGGTGAAGGAACCTACCTGGCCCCAAACGCCATCACTGTTTGCTAAGGGTATACAGAACATAAACACTTTTTCACCCAATTACAGTTTGTATGAGCAGCTAATGTTTTGCATGTGTCTATCTGTAATGAAGACCTATCGATATGGAAAATTTGAGGATAGGTTTCGACATGACAACCTGTATGGTTCCCTTGTTAGTTAATTTTGAAATTTTAAAAGACAAAGATGAATTCCACAAACTCGTCAGTTGACATCAACTGACATGCAGATGAATATCTGTGAAACACACTTATGCTGGCAAAGTTAAGTGGTAAATCTATTAAATATCAGTAAATGATTTTGAGTCAGATTTTGCATGGCTGTTTAATGTAGGATCTTCAGCCCTTGTACTTTTTAACTTCTTAGTAGCTTTTGTACCTATTTTTTCCACTCACAATTTGTAAAAGAAATTTACTTTCAAGGCTCCTAACATTGCCTACGCATTACAGCTACAAATATTAACTGAATTTACGTGTGTTGTAATATTACTTTTCAGGTCTGAAACCTAAGAAAATGACAGTGAAAACACATACAGGTACTGGTACTTTCGGAAATATTCTTCACTTTAAGCTATTTTTGGTAGCTTCATTTGAAAAAACACCAAACGTTTGCTCAACATACCTTAAAATGCTATTCAAATTGAAAGAGCTCAAAACATGGTATCTAACAGTGAACATCTTAAACTGATTAAGAATAACTTCTTGGGCTTGCACCCCATTTTGAAGTATTTTAATTAAGCTTTCAGCAACATCTTCATTGCCATCATCATGGGACTTCTCAATAAAATGTGAAGTCTCGATTTTGTCAAGAATTTCCCTGATTTTGGCAACGGAGTGTGTTGCCAAATGCTTGGGTTGACATATCTCTGACCCAGATACAAACGCAAGAAATTGTGAAAGTTTTTTGACATGACTTCTACAGTGAGTCCCATGCAAGAGTTGGCCAACGACCCGGGTTCCTGCAGCGCGGCAGGCACAGCTCCAACTCCCGAGCGATCGGGTGAAATATCTACACTAAAAATTCCATGATCGGTGTAATGATTCAGGTTCTCACATTTACAGTTAAAATTACAATGAAAATAACCACGTACATCATCACAAGAGATGTTGGAAATGTTCTCTTCTTGCATCCACACAATACTGGCACCTTCTTAGGAAATTTTCTTTCACGCGCATAAGTTCAGCTTCCGAGACAGAGTTAATTTCTCTTGTGATATTGTCTTTAAGTTCTTCTAATATATGAGAAATTGACCTATACACTTTATTTTTCAAGTTTCCCCATAAATAATATCCACATACTGTTAGAAGAACTTAAAGACAATATCACATAGGCCTGTCACAAGAGAAATGAACTATGTCTCGGAAGCTGAACTTATGCGCGTGAAAGAGAATTTCCTAAAAAGGTGCCAGTATTGTGTGGATGCAAGAGGAGAACATTTCCAACATCTCTCGTGATGAAGTACGTGTTTATTTTCATTGTAATTTTAACTGAGAACCTGAATCATTACAACGATCGCTGCTTTATTAACATAGATATTTCACCAGATCGCTTGGGAGTTGGGGCTGTGCCCGCCGCGCCACAGGAACCCGTGTCATTGGCCAACTCTTGCGTGGAACTCACTGTATAATATTTATCTTCTTTAAACAATGTGACATTGCAATAATACTGAAATGATAAAATCGAAATTATATTTTGATGTGGATAATAGTTCTCTACTTGGTTAATTTTGAAATGAATTCTTAAAATCAACTGGTTAGTCAAGAAAAAATTTAAAAACCTTCACTCTGAAAGAAATGCTTTACAAAACAAGCGACGACTTCTGATAATAGATGAGAGCAGAAAAAAGCAAAGACTACATAACTCACCTGATCTCCTGTGAAATGATTGCCACCCGAAACTGGAATAGCTTCACCCATGAGATACATCAAATGAATAGCAACTTCAACATCCTGAAAACGTGCTGTTCTCCACTCACTTAGCGTGGATGATGTAAATTTTCTCACATAGTCAATTAGAATGTCTTTATTTAATCCTGCCACGTTGTCAAACAATACCTTCAATTGTTTTCTGTAAACAAAAAGAAAATAATATATAATAACACTACATACAGCGCCTCTACGGTAACTTAGATGCTAAGATGCTGGCTTCTCACAGCAGTGGCCAAGGTTCGATCCCAGTTCTATCCATGTGAGATTCAGGGTGAACAGAATGGCACAGGGCAGGATTTTGATTTTCTTCTTTAGAAATTCCTTGACTCATGAAAAAAGATGAAAATGATGTTAACAGATGTTTTTTAGTTGTTTGAAACAATTTTACAAAGATTAACTGCAAATAAAAAAAATTGTGCTTATTCACTTTTTTGTGACCACAAATTGCATGAGATAATGTTTGTTACCGGTATTTTCAAATACAGTGAGTGCCCGATTATTTGTATTCACAGAAGGGAGGAGTTGGTCAGATTATTGAAAAACAATAACATTTGAATTTTATGGTAAAATTACTGGCAGAACATGGCAAAAAGCACACAACTCTTTATTTTGAAACTACTGTGTAATATTGGTTGGGGGGTTTATATAACTCTATATTTTAAAACTTAAATTAAGTGAAGGTATGTATATTAAATCTCCATCCCAAGTATTAAGTGAGTTATTAAGGTATTAAGTTAAGTGAAGGTAGGCCTACATGTGTCAGATCACCATCTCAAGTATTGATGTATATTTATTAACTTTCACCATATAAAATTCCTATAAATTTTAGGATTATATAGCTCATTGCTAGGTGTGATGTTTTTCTTACTGAAACACAAACAAAACTTATGTTGCACTTGTTTAGAACCTGCAGAATTCATATATAAGTAGAAAAATGCTAAATGTAAGTAAAATCATAATTAAGTGAATGCAAATATAACCTAAAATGGCATAATATGCTAATGCATACATGATGTATTACAACTATAGGTAATGTATGTATAATTGCAACACTTTTTGTAGTTAGTGGTTAAAAACGTAAATAAAGTCGGTTAAAAACCTT